>CALNHZ020000292.1:0-82281 GCA_940586395.1 Vitis riparia x Vitis cinerea
AAAACTGTCTCGACGAGTACCGAAAAGGGGTCGAATCAGTGTGAGTACCCGAAAAATGGTAGAATCCGGGCCATTACGCGGAAAAAGGTAGAATCCGTGCGAGTATCGAAAAACTGTCTCGACGAGCACCGAAAAGGGTCGAATCAGTGTAAGTACCGAAATGGGGTAGAATCGGGCGTTTACCTGGAAAAGGTAGAATCCGTGCGAGTATCGAAAACTGTCTCGACGAGTACCGAAAAAGGGGTCGAATCAGTGTGAGTACCGAAAAATGGTAGAATCCGGCCAGTACCGAAAAAAGATAGGATCCGTGCGAGTATCGAAAAACTGTCTCGACGAGCACCGAAAAGGGGTCGAATCAGTGTGAGTACCGAAAAAGGTAGAATCCGGGCCAGTACCGGGAAAAGGTAGAATCCGTGCGAGTATCGATAACTGTCTCGACGAGTACCGAAAAGGGGTCGAATTAGTGTGAGTACCGAAAAATGGTAGAATCCGGGCCCACCTAGAAAAAGGTACATCCGTGCGAGTATCGAAAACTTGTCTCGACGAGTACCGAAAAGGGGTCGAATTAGTTGTGAGTACCAAAAAAATGGTAGAATCCGGGCCAGTACCGAAAAAAAAAAAAGCTAGGATCCGTGACGAGTATCGAAAAACTGTCTCGACGAGGACCGAAACGGGTCGAATCAGTGTGAGTAACGAAAAAAGGTAGAATCCGGGCCAGTACCGGGAAAGGTGAATCCGTGCGGAGTATCAAAAAACTGTCTCGACGGGGTACCGAAAAGGGGTCGAATTAGTGTGAGTACCGAAAAAATGGTAGAATCCGGGCCATTACCGGAAAAGGTAGATTCCGTTGCGAGTATCGAAAAACTGTCTCGACGAGCACCGAAAAGGGGTCGAATCAGTGTAAGTACCGAAAGGTAGTAGAATCGGGGCGATTACCGGGGAAAAGGTAGAATCCGTTGCGAGTATCGAAAAACAGTCTCGACGAGTACCGAAAAAGGGGTCGAATGAGTGTGAGTACGGAAAAATGGTAGAATCCTGGCCAGTAACGAAAAAAGACAGGATCCGTGCGAGTATCGAAAAACTGTCTCGACGAGGACCGAAAAGGGGGTCGAATCAGTGTGAGTAACGGAAAAATGGTAGAATCCGGGCCAGTACCAGGAAAAGGTGGAATCCGTGCGAGTATCGAAAAACTGTCTCGACGAGTACCGAAAAGGGGTCGAATCAGTGTGAGAACTGAAAAATGGTAGAATCCGAGCCAATACCGGAAAAAGGTAGGATCGTGCGAGTATCGAAAAACTATCTCGACGAGTACCGAAAAAGGGTCGAATCAGTGTGAGTACCGAAAAATGGTAGAATTTGGGCCAATACCGGAAAAAGGTAGGATCCGTGCGAGTATCGAAAAACTGTCTCGACGAGGACCGAAAAGGGGTCGAATCAATGTGAGCAACG
Source organism: Vitis riparia x Vitis cinerea (assembly GCA_940586395.1). NCBI lineage: Eukaryota > Viridiplantae > Streptophyta > Magnoliopsida > Vitales > Vitaceae > Vitis > Vitis riparia x Vitis cinerea. Next base: position 1,450 of record CALNHZ020000292.1, read on the forward strand.
AAAAATGGTAGAATCCGGGCTAGTACCGGGAAAAGGTGGGAATCCGTGCGAGTATCGAAAAACTGTCTCGACGAGTGCCGAAAAAGGGTCGAATTAGTATGAGTACCGAAAAAATGGTAGAATCCGAGCCAGTACCGGAAAAAGGTCTGATCCGTTCGAGTGTCGAAAAACTGTCTCGACGAGCACCGAAAGGGGTCGAATCAGTGTGAGTACCGAAAAGTGGTAGAATCGTTGCGATTTCCGGGAAAAGGTAGAATCCGTGCGAGTATCGAAAAACTGTGTCGACGAGTACTAAAAAGGGGTCCAATTAGTGTGAGTACCGAAAAGGGGTCGAATCAGTGTGAGTAACGAAAAAAGGTAGAATCCGGGCCAGTACCGGGAAAAGGTGGAATCCGTGCGAGTATCGAAAAACTGTCTCGACGAGTACCGAAAAGGGGTCGAATTAGTGTGAGTACCGAAAAATGGTAGAATCCGGGCCATTACCGGAAAAAGGTAGATTCCGTGCGAGTATCGAAAAACTGTCTCGACGAGCACCGAAAAGGGGTCGAATCAGTGTAAGTACCGAAAGGTAGTAGAATCGGGGCGATTACCGGGAAAAGGTAGAATCCGTGCGAGTATCGAAAAACAGTCTCGACGAGTACCGAAAAGGGGTCGAATGAGTGTGAGTACGGAAAAATGGTAGAATCCTGGCCAGTAACGAAAAAAGACAGGATCCGTGCGAGTATCGAAAAACTGTCTCGACGAGGATCGAAAAGGGGTCGAATCAGTGTGAGTAACGAAAAATGGTAGAATCCGGGCCAGTACCAGGAAAAGGTGGAATCCGTGCGAGTATCGAAAAACTGTCTCGACGAGTACCGAAAAGGGGTCGAATCAGTGTGAGAACTGAAAAATGGTAGAATCCGAGCCAATACCGGAAAAAGGTAGGATCCGTGCGAGTATCGAAAAACTATCTCGACGAGTACCGAAAAAGGGTCGAATCAGTGTGAGTACCGAAAAATGGTAGAATCCGGGCCAATACCGGAAAAAGGTAGGATCCGTGCGAGTATCGAAAAACTGTCTCGACGAGGACCGAAAAGGGGTCGAATCAATGTGAGTAACGAAAAATGGTAGAATCCGGGCTAGTACCGGGAAAAGGTGGAATCCGTGCGAGTATCGAAAAACTGTCTCGACGAGTGCCGAAAAAGGGTCGAATTAGTATGAGTACCGAAAAAATGGTAGAATCCGAGCCAGTACCGGAAAAAGGTCTGATCCGTTCGAGTGTCGAAAAACTGTCTCGACGAGCACCGAAAAGGGGTCGAATCAGTGTGAGTACCGAAAAGTGGTAGAATCGTTGCGATTTTCGGGAAAAGGTAGAATCCGTGCGAGTATCGAAAAACTGTGTCGACGAGTACTAAAAAGGGGTCCAATTAGTGTGAGTACCGAAAAGGGGTCGAATTAGTGTGAGTACCGAAAAATGGTACAATCGTGGGGATTACCGGGAAAAGGTAGAATCCGTGCAAGTATCGAAAAACTATCTCGACGAGTATCGAAAAAGTGTCGAATCAGTGTGAGTACCGAAAAATGGTAGAATCCGGGCCAGTATCGGGATAAGGTGGAATCCGTGCGAGTATCGAAAAACTGTCTCGACGAGTACCGAAAAGGGGTCGAATCAGTGTGAGTACCGAAAAGTGGTAGAATCGTTGCGATTACCGGGAAAAGGTAGAATCCGTGCGAGAATCGAAAAACTGTCTCGACGTGTACCGAAAAGGGGTCGAATCAGTGTGAGTACCGAAAAATGGTAGAATCCGGGCCAGTACCGAAAAAAGATAGGATCCGTGTGAGTATCGAAAAACTGTCTCGACGAGCACCGAAAAGGGGTCGAATCAGTGTGAGTACCGAAAAGTGGTAGAATCGTTGCGATTATCGGGAAAAGGTAGAATCCGTGCGAGTATCGAAAAACTGTGTCGACGAGTACCAAAAAGGGGTCCAATCAGTGTGAGTACCGAAAGATGGTAAAATCAGGGCCAGTACCGGAAAAAGGTAGGATCCGTGCGAGTATCGAAAAACTGTCTCGACGAGCACCAAAAAGGGGGTCGAATCAGTGTGAGTACCGAAAAATGGTAGAATCCGGGCCAGTATCGAAAAACTGTCTCGACGAGTACCGAAAAGGGGTAGAATCAATGTGAGTACCGAAAAATGGTAGAATCCGGGCCAGTATCGGGAAAAGGTAGAATCCGTGCGAGTATCGAAAAAACTGTGTCAACGAGGACCGAAAAGGAGTCGAATCAGTGTGAGTACCATGAAAGGTACAATTCGGGCCAGTACCAGGAAAAGGTGGAATCCGTGCGAGTTTCGAAAAACTATCTTGACGTGTACCGGAATTGGGTCGAATCAGTGTGAGTACTGAAAAATGGTAGAATCCGATCCAGTACCGAGAAAAGGTAGAATCCGTGCGAGTATCGAAAAACTGTCTCGACGAGTACCGAAAAGAGGTCGAATCAGTGTGAGTACCGAAAAATGGTAGAATCCGGGCCAGTACCTGAAAAAGGTAGCATCCGTGCGAGTATCGAAAAACTGTCTCGACGAGTACCGAAAAGGGGTCGAATTAGTGTGTGTACCGAAAAATGGTAGAATCCGGGCCATTACCGGAAAAAGGTAGAATCCGTGCAAGTATCGAAAAACTGTCTCGACGAGCACCGAAAAGGGGTCGAATCAGTGTAAGTACCGAAAGGGGGTAGAATCGGGGCGTTTACCTGGAAAAGGTTGAATCCGTGCGAGTATCGAAAAACTGTCTCGACGAGTACCGAAAAGGGGTCGAATAAGTGTGAGTACCGAAAAATGGTAGAATCCGGGCCAGTACCGAAAAAAGATAGGATCCGTGCGAGTATCGAAAAACAGTCTCGACGAGGACCGAAAAGGGGTCGAATCAGTGTGAGTAACGAAAAAAGGTAGAATCCGGGCCAGTACCGGGAAAAGGTGGAATCCGTTCGAGTATCGAAAACTGTCTCGACGAGTACCGAAAAGGGGTCGAATTAGTGTGAGTACCGAAAAATGGTAGAATCCGGGCCATTACCGGAAAAAGGTAGAATCCGGGCCAGTACCGAAAAAAGATAGGATCCGTGCGAGTATCGAAAAACTGTCTCGACGAGGACCGAAAAGGGGTCGAATTAGTGTGCGTAACGAAAAATGGTAGAATTCGGGCCAGTAGCAGGAAAAGGTGGAATCCGTGCGAGTATCGAAACACTGTCTCGACGAGTACCGAAAACGGGTCGAATTAGTGTGAGTACCGAAAAATGGTAGAATCCGGGCCATTACAGGAAAAAGGTAGAATCCGTGCGAGTATCGGTAAACTGTCTCGACGAGTACCGAAAAGGGGTCGAATTAGTATGAGTACCGAAAAATGGTAGAATCCGAGCCAGTACAGGAAAAAGGTACGACCCGTGCGAGTGTCGAAAAACTGTCTCGACGAGCACCGAAAAGGGGTCGAATCAGTGTGAGTACCGAAAAGTGGTAGAATCGTTGCGATTTCCGGGAAAAGGTAGAATCCGTGCGAGTATCGAAAAACTGTGTCGACGAGTACCGAAAAGGGGTCCAATCAGTGTGAGTACCGAAAAATTGTAAAATCAGGGCCAGTACCGGAAAAAGGTAGGATCCGTGCGAGTATCGAGAAACTGTCTCGACGAGGACCGAAAAGGGGTCGAATCAATGTGAGTAACGAAATATGGTAGAATCCGGGCCAGTATCGGGAAAAGGTGGAATCCGCGCGAGTATCGAAAAACTGTCTCGACTAGTACAGAAAAGGGGTCGAATTAGTGTGAGTACCGAAAAATGGTAGAATCGTGGGGATTACCGGGAAAAGGTAGAATCCGTGCAAGTATCGAAAAACTATCTCGACGAGTACCGAAAAAGTGTCGAATCAGTGTGAGTACCGAAAAATGGTAGAATCCGGGCCAGTACCTGAAAAAGGTAGGATCCGTGCGAGTATCGAAAAACTGTCTCGACGAGTATCGAAAAGGGGTCGAATTAGTGTGTGTACCGAGAAATGGTAGAATCCGGGCCATTACCGGAAAAAGGTAGAATCCGTGCGAGTATCGAAAAACTGTCTCGACGAGCACCGAAAAGGGGTCGAATCAGTGTAAGTACCGAAATGCGGTAGAATCGGGGCGTTTACCTGGAAAAGGTTGAATCCGTGCGAGTATCGAAAAACTGTCTCGACGAGTACCGAAAAGGGGTCGAATCAGTGTGAGTACCGAAAAATGGTAGAATCCGGGCAAGTACCGAAAAAAGATAGGATCCGTTCGAGTATCGAAAAACTGTCTCGACGAGGACCGAAAAGGGGTCGAATCAGTGTGAGTAACGAAAAAAGGTAGAATCCGGGCCAGTACCGGGAAAAGGTAGAATCCGTGCGAGTATCGGTAAACTGTCTCGACGAGTACCGAAAAGGGGTCGAATTAGTATGAGTACCGAAAAATGGTTGAATCCGAGCCAGTATAGGAAAAAGGTACAACCCGTGCGAGTGTCGAAAAACTGTCTCGACGAGCACCGAAAAGGGGTCGAATCAGTGTGAGTACCGAAAAATGGTAGCATCCGGGCCAGTACCGAAAAAAGATAGGATCCGTGCGAGTATCGATAAACTGTCTCGACGAGGACCGAAAAGGGGTCGAATCAGTGTGAGTAACGAAAAAAGGTAGAATCCGGGCCAGTACCGGGAAAAGGTAGAATCCGTGCGAGTATCGAAAAACTGTCTCGACGAGTACCGAAAAGGGGTCGAATTAGTGTGAGTACCAAAAAATGGTAGAATCCGGGCCATTACCGAAAAAAGATAGGATCCGTGCGAGTATCGAAAAACTGTCTCGACGAGGACCGAAAAGGGGTCGAATCAGTGTGAGTAACGAAAAAAGGTAGAATCCGGGCCAGTACCGGGAAAAGGTGGAATCCGTGCGAGTATCAAAAAACTGTCTCGACGAGTACCGAAAAGGGGTCGAATTAGTGTGAGTACCGAAAAATGGTAGAATCCGGGCCATTACCGGAAAAAGGTAGATTCCGTGCGAGTATCGAAAAACTGTCTCGACGAGCACCGAAAAGGGGTCGAATCAGTGTAAGTACCGAAAGGTAGTAGAATCGGGGCGATTACCGGGAAAAGGTAGAATCCGTGCGAGTATCGAAAAACAGTCTCGACGAGTACCGAAAAGGGGTCGAATGAGTGTGAGTACGGAAAAATGGTAGAATCCTGGCCAGTAACGAAAAAAGACAGGATCCGTGCGAGTATCGAAAAACTGTCTCGACGAGGACCGAAAAGGGGTCGAATCAGTGTGAGTAACGAAAAATGGTAGAATCCGGGCCAGTACCAGGAAAAGGTGGAATCCGTGCGAGTATCGAAAAACTGTCTCGACGAGTACCGAAAAGGGGTCGAATCAGTGTGAGAACTGAAAAATGGTAGAATCCGAGCCAATACCGGAAAAAGGTAGGATCCGTGCGAGTATCGAAAAACTATCTCGACGAGTACCGAAAAAGGGTCGAATCAGTGTGAGTACCGAAAAATGGTAGAATCCGGGCCAATACCGGAAAAAGGTAGGATCCGTGCGAGTATCGAAAAACTGTCTCGACGAGGACCGAAAAGGGGTCGAATCAATGTGAGCAACGAAAAATGGTAGAATCCGGGCTAGTACCGGGAAAAGGTGGAATCCGTGCGAGTATCGAAAAACTGTCTCGACGAGTGCCGAAAAAGGGTCGAATTAGTATGAGTACCGAAAAAATGGTAGAATCCGAGCCAGTACCGGAAAAAGGTCTGATCCGTTCGAGTGTCGAAAAACTGTCTCGACGAGCACCGAAAAGGGGTCGAATCAGTGTGAGTACCGAAAAGTGGTAGAATCGTTGCGATTTCCGGGAAAAGGTAGAATCCGTGCGAGTATCGAAAAACTGTGTCGACGAGTACTAAAAAGGGGTCCAATTAGTGTGAGTACCGAAAAGGGGTCGAATCAGTGTGAGTAACGAAAAAAGGTAGAATCCGGGCCAGTACCGGGAAAAGGTGGAATCCGTGCGAGTATCGAAAAACTGTCTCGACGAGTACCGAAAAGGGGTCGAATTAGTGTGAGTACCGAAAAATGGTAGAATCCGGGCCATTACCGGAAAAAGGTAGATTCCGTGCGAGTATCGAAAAACTGTCTCGACGAGCACCGAAAAGGGGTCGAATCAGTGTAAGTACCGAAAGGTAGTAGAATCGGGGCGATTACCGGGAAAAGGTAGAATCCGTGCGAGTATCGAAAAACAGTCTCGACGAGTACCGAAAAGGGGTCGAATGAGTGTGAGTACGGAAAAATGGTAGAATCCTGGCCAGTAACGAAAAAAGACAGGATCCGTGCGAGTATCGAAAAACTGTCTCGACGAGGATCGAAAAGGGGTCGAATCAGTGTGAGTAACGAAAAATGGTAGAATCCGGGCCAGTACCAGGAAAAGGTGGAATCCGTGCGAGTATCGAAAAACTGTCTCGACGAGTACCGAAAAGGGGTCGAATCAGTGTGAGAACTGAAAAATGGTAGAATCCGAGCCAATACCGGAAAAAGGTAGGATCCGTGCGAGTATCGAAAAACTATCTCGACGAGTACCGAAAAAGGGTCGAATCAGTGTGAGTACCGAAAAATGGTAGAATCCGGGCCAATACCGGAAAAAGGTAGGATCCGTGCGAGTATCGAAAAACTGTCTCGACGAGGACCGAAAAGGGGTCGAATCAATGTGAGTAACGAAAAATGGTAGAATCCGGGCTAGTACCGGGAAAAGGTGGAATCCGTGCGAGTATCGAAAAACTGTCTCGACGAGTGCCGAAAAAGGGTCGAATTAGTATGAGTACCGAAAAAATGGTAGAATCCGAGCCAGTACCGGAAAAAGGTCTGATCCGTTCGAGTGTCGAAAAACTGTCTCGACGAGCACCGAAAAGGGGTCGAATCAGTGTGAGTACCGAAAAGTGGTAGAATCGTTGCGATTTTCGGGAAAAGGTAGAATCCGTGCGAGTATCGAAAAACTGTGTCGACGAGTACTAAAAAGGGGTCCAATTAGTGTGAGTACCGAAAAGGGGTCGAATTAGTGTGAGTACCGAAAAATGGTACAATCGTGGGGATTACCGGGAAAAGGTAGAATCCGTGCAAGTATCGAAAAACTATCTCGACGAGTACCGAAAAAGTGTCGAATCAGTGTGAGTACCGAAAAATGGTAGAATCCGGGCCAGTATCGGGATAAGGTGGAATCCGTGCGAGTATCGAAAAACTGTCTCGACGAGTACCGAAAAGGGGTCGAATCAGTGTGAGTACCGAAAAGTGGTAGAATCGTTGCGATTACCGGGAAAAGGTAGAATCCGTGCGAGAATCGAAAAACTGTCTCGACGTGTACCGAAAAGGGGTCGAATCAGTGTGAGTACCGAAAAATGGTAGAATCCGGGCCAATACCGGAAAAAGGTAGGATCCGTGCGAGTATCGAAAAACTGTCTCGACGAGGACCGAAAAGGGGTCGAATCAATGTGAGCAACGAAAAATGGTAGAATCCGGGCTAGTACCGGGAAAAGGTGGAATCCGTGCGAGTATCGAAAAACTGTCTCGACGAGTGCCGAAAAAGGGTCGAATTAGTATGAGTACCGAAAAAAATGGTAGAATCCGAGCCAGTACCGGAAAAAGGTCTGATCCGTTCGAGTGTCGAAAAACTGTCTCGACGAGCACCGAAAAGGGGTCGAATCAGTGTGAGTACCGAAAAGTGGTAGAATCGTTGCGATTTCCGGGAAAAGGTAGAATCCGTGCGAGTATCGAAAAACTGTGTCGACGAGTACTAAAAAGGGGTCCAATTAGTGTGAGTACCGAAAAGGGGTCGAATCAGTGTGAGTAACGAAAAAAGGTAGAATCCGGGCCAGTACCGGGAAAAGGTGGAATCCGTGCGAGTATCGAAAAACTGTCTCGACGAGTACCGAAAAGGGGTCGAATTAGTGTGAGTACCGAAAAATGGTAGAATCCGGGCCATTACCGGAAAAAGGTAGATTCCGTGCGAGTATCGAAAAACTGTCTCGACGAGCACCGAAAAGGGGTCGAATCAGTGTAAGTACCGAAAGGTAGTAGAATCGGGGCGATTACCGGGAAAAGGTAGAATCCGTGCGAGTATCGAAAAACAGTCTCGACGAGTACCGAAAAGGGGTCGAATGAGTGTGAGTACGGAAAAATGGTAGAATCCTGGCCAGTAACGAAAAAAGACAGGATCCGTGCGAGTATCGAAAAACTGTCTCGACGAGGATCGAAAAGGGGTCGAATCAGTGTGAGTAACGAAAAATGGTAGAATCCGGGCCAGTACCAGGAAAAGGTGGAATCCGTGCGAGTATCGAAAAACTGTCTCGACGAGTACCGAAAAGGGGTCGAATCAGTGTGAGAACTGAAAAATGGTAGAATCCGAGCCAATACCGGAAAAAGGTAGGATCCGTGCGAGTATCGAAAAACTATCTCGACGAGTACCGAAAAAGGGTCGAATCAGTGTGAGTACCGAAAAATGGTAGAATCCGGGCCAATACCGGAAAAAGGTAGGATCCGTGCGAGTATCGAAAAACTGTCTCGACGAGGACCGAAAAGGGGTCGAATCAATGTGAGTAACGAAAAATGGTAGAATCCGGGCTAGTACCGGGAAAAGGTGGAATCCGTGCGAGTATCGAAAAACTGTCTCGACGAGTGCCGAAAAAGGGTCGAATTAGTATGAGTACCGAAAAAAATGGTAGAATCCGAGCCAGTACCGGAAAAAGGTCTGATCCGTTCGAGTGTCGAAAAACTGTCTCGACGAGCACCGAAAAGGGGTCGAATCAGTGTGAGTACCGAAAAGTGGTAGAATCGTTGCGATTTTCGGGAAAAGGTAGAATCCGTGCGAGTATCGAAAAACTGTGTCGACGAGTACTAAAAAGGGGTCCAATTAGTGTGAGTACCGAAAAGGGGTCGAATTAGTGTGAGTACCGAAAAATGGTACAATCGTGGGGATTACCGGGAAAAGGTAGAATCCGTGCAAGTATCGAAAAACTATCTCGACGAGTACCGAAAAAGTGTCGAATCAGTGTGAGTACCGAAAAATGGTAGAATCCGGGCCAGTACCAGGAGAAGGTGGAATCCGTGCGAGTATCGAAAAACTGTCTCGACGAGTACCGAAAAGGGGTCGAATCAGTGTGAGTACCGAAAAGTGGTAGAATCGTTGCGATTACCGGGAAAAGGTAGAATCCGTGCGAGAATCGAAAAACTGTCTCGACGTGTACCGAAAAGGGGTCGAATCAGTGTGAGTACCGAAAAATGGTAGAATCCGGGCCAGTACCGAAAAAAGATAGGATCCGTGTGAGTATCGAAAAACTGTCTCGACGAGCACCGAAAAGGGGTCGAATCAGTGTGAGTACCGAAAAGTGGTAGAATCGTTGCGATTATCGGGAAAAGGTAGAATCCGTGCGAGTATCGAAAAACTGTGTCGACGAGTACCAAAAAGGGGTCCAATCAGTGTGAGTACCGAAAGATGGTAAAATCAGGGCCAGTACCGGAAAAAGGTAGGATCCGTGCGAGTATCGAAAAACTGTCTCGACGAGCACCAAAAAGGGGTCGAATCAGTGTGAGTACCGAAAAAATGGTAGAATCCGGGCCAGTATCGAAAAACTGTCTCGACGAGTACCGAAAAGGGGTAGAATCAATGTGAGTACCGAAAAATGGTAGAATCCGGGCCAGTATCGGGAAAAGGTAGAATCCGTGCGAGTATCGAAAAAACTGTGTCAACGAGGACCGAAAAGGAGTCGAATCAGTGTGAGTACCATGAAAAGGTACAATTCGGGCCAGCACCAGGAAAAGGTGGAATCCGTGCGAGTTTCGAAAAACTATCTTGACGTGTACCGGAATTGGGTCGAATCAGTGTGAGTACTGAAAAATGGTAGAATCCGATCCAGTACCGAGAAAAGGTAGAATCCGTGCGAGTATCGAAAAACTGTCTCGACGAGTACCGAAAAGAGGTCGAATCAGTGTGAGTACCGAAAAATGGTAGAATCCGGGCCAGTACCTGAAAAAGGTAGCATCCGTGCGAGTATCGAAAAACTGTCTCGACGAGTACCGAAAAGGGGTCGAATTAGTGTGTGTACCGAAAAATGGTAGAATCCGGGCCATTACCGGAAAAAGGTAGAATCCGTGCAAGTATCGAAAAACTGTCTCGACGAGCACCGAAAAGGGGTCGAATCAGTGTAAGTACCGAAAGGGGGTAGAATCGGGGCGTTTACCTGGAAAAGGTTGAATCCGTGCGAGTATCGAAAAACTGTCTCGACGAGTACCGAAAAGGGGTCGAATAAGTGTGAGTACCGAAAAATGGTAGAATCCGGGCCAGTACCGAAAAAAGATAGGATCCGTGCGAGTATCGAAAAACAGTCTCGACGAGGACCGAAAAGGGGTCGAATCAGTGTGAGTAACGAAAAAAGGTAGAATCCGGGCCAGTACCGGGAAAAGGTGGAATCCGTGCGAGTATCGAAAAACTGTCTCGACGAGTACCGAAAAGGGGTCGAATTAGTGTGAGTACCGAAAAATGGTAGAATCCGGGCCATTACCGGAAAAAGGTAGAATCCGTGTGAGTATCGAAAAACTGTCTTGACGAGTACCGAAAAGGGGTCGAATGAGTGTGAGTACGGAAAAATGGTAGAATCCTGGCCAGTACCGAAAAAAGATAGGATCCGTGCGAGTATCGAAAAACTGTCTCGACGAGGACCGAAAAGGGGTCGAATCAGTGCGAGTAACGAAAAATGGTAGAATCCGGGCCAGTACCAGGAGAAGGAGCAATTCGTGCGAGTATCGAAAAACTGTCTCGACGAGTACCGAAAAGGGGTCGAATCAGTGTGAGAACTGAAAAATGGTAGAATCCGAGCCAATACCGGAAAAAGGTAGGATCCGTGCGAGTATCGAAAAACTATCTCGACGAGTACCGAAAAAGGGTCGAATCAGTGTGAGTACCGAAAAATGGTAGAATCCGGGCCAGTACCGGAAAAAGGTAGGATCCGTGCGAGTATCGAAAAACTGTCTCGACGAGCACCGAAAAGGGGTCGAATCAGTGTAAGTACCGAAAGGTGGTAGAATCGGGGCCATTACCGGGAAAAGGTAGAATCCGTGCGAGTATCGAAAAACTGTCTCGACGAGCACCGAAAAGGGGTCGAATCAGTATGAGTACCGAATAGTGGTAGAATCGTTGCGATTACCGGGAAAATGTAGAATCCGTGCGAGTATCGAAAAACTGTCTCGACGAGGATCGAAAAGGGGTCGAATCAGTGTGAGTAACGAAAAATGGTAGAATCCGGGCCAGTTCCAGGAGAAGGTGGAATTCGTGCGAGTATCAAAAAACTGTCTCGACGAGTACCGAAAAGGGGTCGAATCAGTGTGAGAACTGAAAAATGGTAGAATCCGAGCCAATACCGGAAAAAGGTAGGATCCGTGCGAGTATCGAAAAACTATCTCGACGAGTACCGAAAAAGGGTCGAATCAGTGTGAGTACCGAAAAATGGTAGAATCCGGGCCAGTACCGGAAAAAGGTAGGATCCGTGCGAGTATCGAAAAACTGTCTCGACGAGCACCGAAAAGGGGTCGAATCAGTGTAAGTACCGAAAGGTGGTAGAATCGGGGCCATTACCGGGAAAAGGTAGAATCCGTGCGAGTATCGAAAAACTGTCTCGACGAGTACCGAAAAGGGGTCGAATGAGTGTGAGTACGGAAAAATGGTAGAATCCTGGCCAGTACCGAAAAAAGATAGGATCCGTGCGAGTATCGAAAAACTGTCTCGACGAGGACCGAAAAGGGGTCGAATCAGTGTGAGTAACGAAAAATGGTAGAATCCGGGCCAGTACCAGGAGAAGGTGGAATTCGTGCGAGTATCAAAAAACTGTCTCGACGAGTACCGAAAAGGGGTCGAATCAGTGTGAGAACTGAAAAATGGTAGAATCCGAGCCAATACCGGAAAAAGGTAGGATCCGTGCGAGTATCGAAAAACTATCTCGACGAGTACCGAAAAAGGGTCGAATCAGTGTGAGTACCGAAAAATGGTAGAATCCTGGCCAGTACCGGAAAAAGGTAGGATCCGTGCGAGTATCGAAAAACTGTCTCGACGAGGACCGAAAAGGGGTCGAATCAATGTGAGTAACGAAAAATGGTAGAATCCGGGCTAGTACCGGGAAAAGGTGGAATCCGTGCGAGTATCGAAAAACTGTCTCGACGAGTACCGAAAAGGGGTCGAATTAGTATGAGTACCGAAAAATGGTAGAATCCGAGCCAGTACCGGAAAAAGGTCTGATCCGTTCGAGTGTCGAAAAACTGTCTCGACGAGCACCGAAAAGGGGTCGAATCAGTGTGAGTACCGAAAAGTGGTAGAATCGTTGCGATTTCCGGGAAAAGGTAGAATCCGTGCGAGTATCGAAAAACTGTGTCGACGAGTACTGAAAAGGGGTCCAATCAGTGTGTGTACCGAAAAATGGTAAAATCAGGGCCAGTATCGGAAAAAGGTAGGATCCGTGCGAGTATCGAAAAACTGTCTCGACGAGGACCGAAAAGGGGTCGAATCAATGTGAGTAATGAAATATGGTAGAATCGTTGCGATTACCGGGAAAATGTAGAATCCGTGCGAGTATTGAAAAACTGTCTCGACGAGCACCGAAAAGGGGTCGATTCAGTGTGAGTACCGAAAAGTGGTAGAATCATTTCGATTACCGGGAAGAAGTAGAATCCGTGCAAGTATCGAAAAACTATCTCGACGAGTACCGAAAAAGTGTCGAATCAGTGTGAGTACCGAAAAATGGTAGAATCCGGGCCAGTACCGGAAAAAGGTAGGATCCGTGCGAGTATCGAAAAACTGTCTCGACGAGGACCGAAAAGGGGTCGAATCAATGTGAGTAACGAAAAATGGTAGAATCCGGGCCAGTGCCCGGAAAAGGTGGAATCCGTGCGAGTATCGAAAAACTGTCTCGACGAGTACGGAAAAGGGGTCGAATTAATGTGAGTACCGAAAAATGGTAGAATCCGGGCCATTACCGGAAAAAGGAAGAATCCGTGCGAGTATCGAAAAACTGTCTCGACGAGCACCGAAAAGGGGTCAAATCAGTGTAAGTACCGAAAGGTGGTAGAATCGGGGCGACTACCGGGAAAAGGTAGAATCCGTGCGAGTATCGAAAAATTGTCTCGACGAGTACCGAAAAGGGGTCGAATCAGTGTGAGTACCGAAAAGTGGTAGAATCGTTTCGATTACCGGGAAAAAGTAGTATACGTGCGAGTATCGAAAAACTGTCTCGACGAGTACCGAAAAGGGGTCCAATCAGTGTGAGTACCGAAAAATGGTAGAATCCGGGCCGGTACCGGAAAAGGGTAGGATCCGTGCGAGTATCGAAAAACTGTCTCGGTAAGGATCGAAAAGGGGTCGAATCAATGTGAGAAACGAAAAATGGTAGAATCCGGGCCAGTACCGGGAAAAGGTGGAATCCGTGCGAGTATCGAAAAACTGTCTCGACGAGGACCGAAAATGGGTCGAATCAGTGTGAGTACCACAAAAAGCTAGAATTCGGGCCAGTACCGGGAAAATGTGGAATCCGTGCGAGCATCGAAAAACTATCTTGACGAGTACCGGAAAGGGGTCGAATTAGTGTGAGTATCGAAAAATGGTAGAATCCGGGCCATTACCGGAAAAAGGTACAATCCGTGCGAGTATCGAAAATCTGTCTCGACGAGCACCGAAAATGGGTCGAATCAGTGTAAGTACCGAAAGGGGGTAGAATCGGGGCGTTTACCGGGAAATGGTAGAATCTGTGCGAGTATCGAAAAACTATCTCGACGAGTACCGAAAAGGGGTCGAATCAGCGTAAGTACCGAAAGATGGTAGAATCGGGGCGATTACCGGGAAAAGGTAGAATCTTTGCGAGTATCGAAAAACTGTCTCGACGTGTTCCGAAAAGGGGTCGAATCAGTGTGAGTACCGAAAATTGGTAGAATCCGAGCCAGTACCGGAAAAAGGTAGAATCCGTGCGAGTATCGAAAAACTGTCTCGACGAGCACCGAAAAGGGGTCGACTCAGTGTGAGTAACGAATAGTGGTAGAATCGTTGCGATTACCGGGAAAATGTAGAATCCGTGCGAGTATTGAAAAACTGTCTCGACGAGCACCGAAAAGGGGTCGATTCAGTGTGAGTACCGAAAAGTGGTAGAATCATTTCGATTACCGGGAAAAAGTAGAATCCGTGTGAGTATCGAAAAACTGTCCCCACGAGTACCGAAAAGGGGTCCAATCAGTGTGAGTACCGAAAAATGGTAGAATCCGGGCCAGTACCGGAAAAAGGTAGGATCCGTGCGAGTATCGAAAAACTGTCTCGGCGAGGATCGAAAAGGGGTCGAATCAATGTGAGAAACGAAAAATGGTAGAATCCGGGCCAGTACCGGGAAAAGGTGGAATCCGTGCGAGTATCGAAAAACTGTCTCGACGAGCACCGAAAAGGGGTCGAATCAGTGTAAGTACCGAAAGGGGGTAGAATCGGGGCGATTAAGGGGAAAAGGTAGAATCCGTGCGAGTATCGAAAAACTATCTCGACGAGTACCGAAAAGGGGTCGAATCAGTGTGAGTACCGAAAAATGGTAGAATCCGAGCCAGGACCGGAAAAAGGTAGGATCCGTGCGAGTATCGAAAAACTGTCTCGACGTGCACCGAAAAGGGGTCGAATCCGTGTGAGTACCGAAAAGTGGTAGAATCGTTGCGATTACCGGGAAAAGGTTGAATCCGTACGAGTATCGAAAAACTGTCTCGACGAGTACCGAAAAGGGGTCCAATGAGTGTGAGTACCGAAAAATGGTAGAATCTGGGCCAGTACCGGGAAAAGATGGAATCCGTGCGAGTATCGAAAAACTCTCTCGACGAGTACCGAAAAGCGGTAGAATCAGTGTGAGTAATGAAAAATGGTAGAATCCGAGCCAGTACGGAGAAAAGGTAGAATCCGTGCGAGTATCGAAAAACTGTCTCGACGAGTACCGAAAAGGGGTCGAATTAGTGTGAGTACCGAAAAATGGTAGAATCCGGGCCATAACCGGAAAAAGGTAGAATCCGTGCGAGTATCGAAAAACTGTCTCGACGAGCACCGAAAAGGGGTCGAATCAGTGTGAGTACCGAATAGTGGTAGAATCGTTGCGATTACCGGGAAAATGTAGAATCCGTGCGAGTATCGAAAAACTGTCTCGACGAGGACCGAAAAGGGGTCGAATCAGTGTGAGTAACGAATAGTGGTAGAATCGTTGCGATTACCAAGAAAATGTAGAATCCGTGCGAGTATCGAAAAACTGTCTCGACGAGCACCGAAAAGGGGTCGAATCAGTGTGAGTACTGAAAAATGGTATAATCCGGGCCAGTACCGGGAAAAGGTAGGATCCGTGCGAGTATCGAAAAACTGCCTCGACGAGTACCAAAAGGGGTCGAATCAGTGTGAGTACCGAAAAATGGTAGAATCCGGGCCAGTACCGGGAAAAGGTAGGATCCGTGCGAGTATCGAAAAACTGCCTCGACGAGTACCAAAAAGGGGTCGAATCAGTGTGAGTACCGAAAAATGGTAGAATCCGGGCCATTACCGGAAAAGGTGGAATCCGTGCGAGTATCGAAAAACTGTCTCGACGAGTACCAAAAAGGGATCAAATCAGTGTGAGTACCGAAGAATGGTAGAATCCGAGCCAGTACCGAGAAAAGGTAGAATCCGTACGAGTATCGAAAAACTGTCTCAACGAGCACCGAAAAGGGGTCAATTCAGTGTGAGTACCGAATAGTGGTAGAATCGTTGTGATTACCGGGAAAATGTAGAATCCGTGCGAGTATCGAAAAACTGTCTCGACGAGTACCGAAAAGGGGTCGAATCAGTGTGAGTAACGAATAGTGGTAGAATCGTTGCGATTACCAAGAAAAGGTAGAATCCGTGCGAGTATCGAAAAACTGTCTCGACGAGCACCGAAAAGGGGTCAATTCAGTGTGAGTACCGAATAGTGGTAGAATCGTTGTGATTACCGGGAAAATGTAGAATCCGTGCGAGTATCGAAAAAACTGTCTCGACGAGCACCGAAAAAGGGTCGAATCAGTGTGAGTACCGAATAGTGGTAGAATCGTGGCGACTACCGGGAAAAGGTAGCATCCGTGCGAGTATCGAAAAACTGTCTCGACGAGTACCGAAAAGGGGTCGAATCAGTGTGAGTACTGAAAAATGGTAGAATCCGGGCCAGTACCGGGAAAAGGTAGGATCCGTGCGAGTATCGAAAAACTGCCTCGACGAGTACCAAAAAGGGGTCGAATCAGTGTGAGTACCGAAAAATGGTAGAATCCGGGCCATTACCGGAAAAAGGTAGCATCAGTGCGAGTATCGAAAAACTGTCTCGACGAGCACCGAAAAGGGGTCGAATCAGTGTGAGTACCGAATAGTGGTAGAATCGTTGCGATTACCGGGAAAATGTAGAATCCGTGCGAGTATCGAAAAACTGTCTCGACGAGTACCGAAAAGGGGTCGAATCAGTGTGAGTACTGAAAAATGGTAGAATCCGGGCCAGTACCGGGAAAAGGTCGGATCCGTGCGAGTATCGAAAAACTGCCTCGCCGAGTACCAAAAAGGGGTCGAATCAGTGTGAGTACCGAAAAGTGGTAGAATCCGGGCCATTACCGGAAAAAGGGTAGCATCCGTGCGAGTATCGAAAAACTGTCTCGACGAGCACCGAAAAGGGGTCGAATCAGTGTGAGTACCGAATAGTGGTAGAATCGTTGCGATTACCGGGAAAATGTAGAATCCGTGCGAGTATCGAAAACTGTCTCGACGAGGACCGAAAAGGGGTCGAATCAGTGTGAGTGACGAATAGTGGTAGAATCGTTGCGATTACCAAGAAAATGTACAATCCGTGCGAGTATCGAAAAACTGTCCCGATGAGTACCAAAAAGGGGTCGAATCAGTGTGAGTACCGAAAAATGGTAGAATCCGGGCCATTACCGGAAAAAGGTAGCATCCGTGCGAGTATCGAAAAACTGTCTCGACGAGCACCGAAAGGGGGTCGAATCAGTGTGAGTACCGAATAGTGGTAGAATCGTTGCGATTACCGGGAAAATGTAGAATCCGTGCGAGTATCGAAAAACTGTCTCGACGAGTACCGAAAAGGGTCGAATTAGTGTGAGTACTGAAAAATGGTAGAATCCGGGCCAGTACCGGGAAAAGGTAGGATCCGTGCGAGTATCGAAAAACTGCCTCGACGAGTACCAAAAGGGGTCGAATCAGTGTGAGTACCGAAAAATGGTAGAATCCGGGCCATTACCAGAAAAAGGTAGCATCCGTGCGAGTATCGAAAAACTGTCTCGACGAGCACCGAAAAGGAGTCGAATCAGTGTGAGTACCGAATAGTGGTAGAATCGTTGCGATTACCGGAAAATGTAGAATCCGTGCGAGTATCGAAAAACTGTCTCGACGAGGACCGAAAAGGGGTCGAATCAGTGTGAGTAACGAATAGTGGTAGAATCGTTGCGATTACCAAGAAAATGTAGAATCCGTGCGAGTATCGAAAAACTGTCTCGACGAGTACCAAAAAGGGGTCGAATCAGTGTGAGTACCGAAAAATGGTAGACTCCGGGCCATTACCGGAAAAAGGTAGCATCCGTGCGAGTATCGAAAAACTGTCTCGACGAGCACCGAAAAGGGGTCGAATCAGTGTGAGTACCGAATAGTGGTAGAATCGTTGCGATTACCGGGAAAATGTAGAATCCGTGCGAGTATCGAAAAACTGTCTCGACGAGGACCGAAAAGGGGTCGAATCAGTGTGAGTGACGAATAGTGGTAGAATCCGGTCCAGTACCGGGAAAATGTGGAATCCGTGCGAGTATCGAAAAACTCTCTCGACGAGTACCGAAAAGGGGTCGAATCAGTGTGAGTACTGAAAAATGGTAGAATCCGAGCCAGTACCGAGTAAAGATAGAATCCGTGCGAGTATTGAAAACTATCTCAACGAGTACCGAAAAGGGGTCGAATCAGTTGTGAGTACCGAAAAAATTGTAGAATCTGGTCCAGTACCGGGAAAATATGGAATCCGTGCGAGTATCGAAAAACTGTCTCGACGAGCACCGAAAAGGGGTCGAATCAGTGTGAGTAACGAATAGTGGTAGAATCGTTGCGATTACCAAGAAAATGTAGAATCCGTGCGAGTATCGAAAAACACTCTCGACGAGTACCAAAAAGGGGTCGAATCAGTGTGAGTACCGAAAAATGGTAGACTCCGGGCCATTACCGAAAAAGGTAGCATCCGTGCGAGTATCGAAAAACTGTCTCGACGAGCACCGAAAAGGGGTCGAATCAGTGTGAGTACCGAATAGTGGTAGAATCGTTGCGATTACCGGGAAAATGTAGAATCCGTGCGAGTATCGAAAAACTGTCTCGACGAGGACCGAAAAGGGGTCGAATCAGTGTGAGTGACGAATAGTGGTAGAATCCGGTCCAGTACCGGGAAAATGTGGAATCCGTGCGAGTATCGAAAAACTCTCTCGACGAGTACCGAAAAGGGGTCGAATCAGTGTGAGTACTGAAAAATGGTAGAATCCGAGCCAGTACCGAGTAAAGATAGAATCCGTGCGAGTATTGAAAAACTATCTCAACGAGTACCGAAAAGGGGTCGAATCAGTGTGAGTACCGAAAAATGGTAGAATCCGGTCCAGTACCGGGAAAATATGGAATCCGTGCGAGTATCAAAAACTGTCTCGACGAGTACCGAAAAGGGGTAGAATCAGTGTGAGTACTGAAAAATGGTAGAATCCGAACCATTACCGGGAAAAGTTAGAATCCATGCGAGTCTCGAAAAACTGTCTCGACAGTATCGAAAAGGGGTAGAATCAGTGTGAGTACTACAAAATGGTAGAATCCGTCCAGTACCGGGAAAAGGTGGAATCCGTGCGAGTATCGAAAAACTGTCTCGACGAGTACCGAAAAGGGGTCGAATCAGTGTGAGTACCGAAAAATGGTAGAATCCGGGCTAGTACCTGGAAAAGGTGGAATCCGTGCGAGTATCGAAAAACTGTCTCGACGAGTACCGAAAAGGGATCGAATCAGTGGTGAGTACCGAGAATGGTAGAAATCCGAGCCAGTACCCGAGAAAAGGTAGAAATCCGTACGAGTATCGAAAAAACTGTCTCGACGAGCACCGAAAATGGGTCAATTCAGTGTGAGTACCGAATAGTGGTAGAATCGTTGCGATTACCGGGAAAATGTAGAATTCGTGCGAGTATCGAAAAACTGTCTCGACGAGTACCGAAAAGGGGTCAAATCAGTTTGAGTACCGAAAAAATGGCGAATCTGGGCCAGTATCGGAAAAATGTGGAATCCCTGCGAGTATCGAAAAGTTGTCTCGACGAGTACCGAAAAGGGTCGAATCAGTGGTGAGTAACGAAAAATGGTAGAATCCGGGCCAGTACCGAGAAAAGGTGGAATCCGTGCGAGTATCGAAAAACTCTCTCGACGAGTACCGAAAAGGGTCGAATCAGTGTGAGTACTTAAAAATGGTAGAATCCGAGCCAGTACCGAGTAAAGATAGAATCCGTGCGAGTATTGAAAAACTATCTCACGAGTACCGAAAAGGGGTCGAATCAGTGTGAGTACCGAAAATGTAGAATCCGGTCCAGTACCAGGAAATGTGGAATCCGTGCGAGTATCGAAAACTGTCTCGACGAGCACCGAAAAGGGGTCGAATCAGTGTGAGTAACGAATAGTGGTAGAATCGGTGCGATTACCAGAAAATGTATAATCCGTGCGAGTATCGAAAAACTGTCTCGACGAGTACCAAAAAGGAGTCGAATCAGTGTGAGTACCGAAAAATGTAGACTCCGGCCATTACCTGAAAAAGGTAGCATCCGTGCGAGTATCGAAAACTGTCTCGACGAGCACCGAAAAGGGGTCGAATCTGTGTGAGTACCGAATAGTGGTAGAAATCGGTGCGATTACCGGGAAAATGTAGAATCCGTGCGAGTATCGAAAAAACTGTCTCGACGAGTACCGAAAAGGGGTCGAATTAGTTGAGTACTGAAAAATGGTAGAATCCGGGCCAGTACCGGGAAAAGGTAGAATCCGTGCGAGTATCGAAAAACTGTCTCGACGAGTACCGAAAAGGGGTCGAATCAGTGTGAGTACCGAAAAATGGTAGAATCCGGGCCATTACCGGAAAAGGTAGAATCCGTGCGAGTATCGAAAAACTGTCTCGACGAGTACCGAAAAGGGGTCGAATCAGTGTGAGTACCGAAAATGGTAGAATCCGGGCCAGTACCGGAAAAGGTAGAATCCGTGCGAGTATCGAAAAACTGTCTCGACGAGTACCGAAAAGGGGTCGAATCAGTGTGAGTACCGAAAAATGGTAGAATCCGGGCCAGTACCGGAAAAGGTAGGATCCGTGCGAGTATCGAAAAACTGTCTCGACGAGTACCGAAAAGGGGTCGAATCAGTGTGAGTACCGAAAAATGGTAGAATCCGGGCCAGTACCGGGAAAAGGTAGAATCCGTGCGAGTATCGAAAAACTGTCTCGACGAGTACAGAAAAGGGGTCGAATCAGTGTGAGTACCGAAAAATGGTAGAATCCGGCCAGTACCGGAAAAGGTAGAATCCGTGCGAGTATCGAAAAACTGTCTCGACGAGTACCGAAAAGGGGTCGAATCAGTGTGAGTACCGAAAAATGGTAGAATCCGGGCCAGTACCGGAAAAGGTAGAATCCGTGCGAGTATCGAAAAACTGTCTCGACGAGTACCGAAAAGGGGTCGAATCAGTGTGAGTACCGAAAAAAAAAAAAAAAAAAAAAAAAAAAGGGTGGGGGGGTAAAAAAAAAAAAGAATCCGGGCCAGTACCGGGAAAAGTAGAATCCGTGCGAGTATCGAAAAACTGTCTCGACGAGTACCGAAAAGGGGTCGAATCAGTGTGAGTACCGAAAATGGTAGAATCCGGGCCAGTACCGGAAAAAGGTGAATCCGTGCGAGTATCGAAAAACTGTCTCGACGAGCACCGAAAGGGGTCGAATCAGTGTGAGTACCGAAAAATGGTAGAATCGGGCCAGTACCGGGAAAAGGTAGAATCCGTGCGAGTATCGAAAAACTGTCTCGACGAGTACCGAAAAGGGGTCGAATCAGTGTGAGTACCGAAAAATGTAGAATCCGGGCCAGTACCGGAAAAAGGTAGAATCCGTGCGAGTATCGAAAAACTGTCTCGACGAGTACCGAAAAGGGGTCGAATCAGTGTGAGTACCGAAAAATGGTAGAATCCGGGCCAGTATCGAAAAAACTGTCTCGACGAGTACCGAAAAGGGTCGAATCAGTGTGAGTACCGAAAAATGGTAGAATCCGGGCCAGTACCGGGAAAAGGTAGAATCCGTGCGAGTATCGAAAAACTGTCTCGACGAGTACCGAAAGGGGTCGAATCAGTGTGAGTACCGAAAAATGGTAGAATCCGGGCCAGTACCGGGAAAAAGGTAGAATCCGTGCGAGTATCGAAAAACTGTCTCGACGAGTACCGAAAAGGGGTCGAATCAGTGTGAGTACGAAAAATGGTAGAATCCGGGCCAGTACCGGGAAAAGGTAGAATCCGTGCGAGTATCGAAAAACTGTCTCGACGAGTACCGAAAAGGGTCGAATCAGTGTGAGTACCGAAAAATGGTAGAATCCGGGCCAGTACCGGAAAAAGGTAGAATCCGTGCGAGTATCGAAAAACTGTCTCGACGAGTACCGAAAGGGGTCGAATCAGTGTGAGTACCGAAAAATGGTAGAATCCGGGCCAGTACGGGAAAAGGTAGAATCCGTGCGAGTATCGAAAAACTGTCTCGACGAGTACCGAAAAGGGGTCGAATCAGTGTGAGTACCGAAAAATGGTAGAATCCGGGCCGTACCGGGAAAAGGTAGAATCCGTGCGAGTATCGAAAAACTGTCTCGACGAGTACCGAAAAGGGGTCGAATCAGTGTGAGTACCGAAAAATGGTAGAATCCGGGCCAGTACCGGGAAAAAGGTAGAATCCGTGCGAGTATCGAAAAACTGTCTCGACGAGTACCGAAAAGGGTCGAATCAGTGTGAGTACCGAAAATGGGTAGAATCCGGGCCAGTACCGGGAAAAGGTAGAATCCGTGCGAGTATCGAAAACTGTCTCGACGAGTACCGAAAAGGGTCGAATCAGTGTGAGTACCGAAAAATGGTAGAATCCGGGCCAGTACCGGAAAAGGTAGAATCCGTGCGAGTATCGAAAAACTGTCTCGACGAGTACCGAAAAGGGGTCGAATCAGTGTGAGTACCGAAAAATGGTAGAATCGGGCCAGTACCGGGAAAAGGTAGAATCCGTGCGAGTATCGAAAAACTGTCTCGACGAGTACCGAAAAGGGGTCGAATCAGTGTGAGTACCGAAAAATGGTAGAATCCGGGCCAGTACCGGAAAAGGTAGAATCCGTGCGAGTATCGAAAAACTGTCTCGACGAGTACCGAAAAGGGGTCGAATCAGTGTGAGTACCGAAAAATGGTAGAATCCGGGCCATTACCGGGAAAAGGTAGAATCCGTGCGAGTATCGAAAAACTGTCTCGACGAGTACCGAAAAGGGGTCGAATCAGTGTGAGTACCGAAAAATGGTAGAATCCGGGCCAGTACCGGAAAAGGTAGAATCCGTGCGAGTATCGAAAAACTGTCTCGACGAGTACCGAAAAGGGTCGAATCAGTGTGAGTACCGAAAAATGGTAGAATCCGGGCCAGTACCGGGAAAAGTAGAATCCGTGCGAGTATCGAAAAACTGTCTCGACGAGTACCGAAAAGGGTCGAATCAGTGTGAGTACCGAAAATGGTAGAATCCGGGCCAGTACCGGGAAAAGGTAGAATCCGTGCGAGTATCGAAAAACTGTCTCGACGAGTACCGAAAAGGGGTCGAATCAGTGTGAGTACCGAAAAATGGTAGAATCCGGGCCAGTACCGGGAAAAAGGTAAATCCGTGCGAGTATCGAAAAACTGTCTCGACGAGTACCGAAAAGGGGTCGAATCAGTGTGAGTACCGAAAAATGGTAGAATCCGGGCCAGTACCGGAAAAGGTAGAATCCGTGCGAGTATCGAAAAACTGTCTCGACGAGTACCGAAAAGGGGTCGAATCAGTGTGAGTACCGAAAATGGGTAGAATCCGGGCGTACCGGGAAAAGGTAGAATCCGTGCGAGTATCGAAAAACTGTCTCGACGAGTACCGAAAAGGGGTCGAATCAGTGTGAGTACCGAAAAATGGTAGAATCCGGGCCAGTACCGGGAAAAGGTAGAATCCGTGCGAGTATCGAAAAACTGTCTCGACGAGTACCGAAAAAGGGTCGAATCAGTGTGAGTACCGAAAATGGTAGAATCCGGGCCAGTACCGGGAAAAGGTAGAATCCGTGCGAGTATCGAAAAACTGTCTCGACGAGTACCGAAAAGGGGTCGAATCAGTGTGAGTACCGAAAATGGTAGAATCCGGGCCAGTACCGGGAAAAGGTAGAATCCGTGCGAGTATCGAAAACTGTCTCGACGAGTACCGAAAAGGGTCGAATCAGTGTGAGTACCAAAAATGGTAGAATCCGGGCCAGTACCGGGAAAAGGTAGAATCCGTGCGAGTATCGAAAAACTGTCTCGACGAGTACCGAAAAGGGGTCGAATCAGTGTGAGTACCGAAAAATGGTAGAATCCGGGCCAGTACCGGGAAAAGGTAGAATCCGTGCGAGTATCGAAAACTGTCTCGACGAGTACCGAAAAGGGGTCGAATCAGTGTGAGTACCGAAAAATGGTAGAATCCGGGCCAGTACCGGAAAAAGGTAATCCGTGCGAGTATCGAAAAACTGTCTCGACGAGTACCGAAAAGGGGTCGAATCAGTGTGAGTACCGAAAATGGTAGAATCCGGGCCAGTACCGGGAAAAGGTAGAATCCGTGCGAGTATCGAAAAACTGTCTCGACGAGTACCGAAAAGGGGTCGAATCAGTGTGAGTACCGAAAAATGGTAGAATCCGGGCCAGTACCGGGGAAAAGGTAAAATGTGAATCGTGCGAGTATCGAAAAACTGTCTCGACGAGTACCGAAAAGGGGTCGAATCAGTGTGAGTACCGAAAATGGTAGAATCCGGGCCATAACCGAGAAAAGGTAGAATCCGTGCGAGTATCGAAAAACTGTCTCGACGAGTACCGAAAAGGGGTCGAATCAGTGTGAGTACGAAAAATGGTAGAATCCGGGCCAGTACCGGAAAAAGGTAGAATCCGTGCGAGTATCGAAAAACTGTCTCGACGAGTACCGAAAAGGGGTCGAATCAGTGTGAGTACCGAAAAATGGTAGAATCGGGCCAGTACCGGAAAAGGTAGAATCCGTGCGAGTATCGAAAAACTGTCTCGACGAGTACCGAAAAGGGGTCGAATCAGTGTGAGTACGAAAAATGGTAGAATCCGGGCCAGTACCGGAAAAGGTAGAATCCGTGCGAGTATCGAAAAACTGTCTCGACGAGTACCGAAAAGGGTCGAATCAGTGTGAGTACCGAAAAATGGTAGAATCCGGGCCAGTACCGGGAAAAGGTAGAATCCGTGCGAGTATCGAAAAACTGTCTCGACGAGTACCGAAAAGGGGTCGAATCAGTGTGAGTACCGAAAAATGGTAGAATCGGGCCAGTACCGGAAAGGTGAATCCGTGCGAGTATCGAAAAACTGTCTCGACGAGTACCGAAAAGGGGTCGAATCAGTGTGAGTACCGAAAAATGGTAGAATCCGGGCCAGTACCGGAAAAGGTAGAATCCGTGCGAGTATCGAAAAACTGTCTCGACGAGTACCGAAAAGGGGTCGAATCAGTGTGAGTACCGAAAAATGGTAGAATCCGAGCCAGTACCGGAAAAGGTAGAATCCGTGCGAGTATCGAAAAACTGTCTCGACGAGTAACCGAAAGGGGTCGAATCAGTGTGAGTACCGAAAAATGGTAGAATCCGGGCCAGTACCGGGAAAAGGTAGAATCCGTGCGAGTATCGAAAAACTGTCTCGACGAGTACCGAAAAGGGGTCGAATCAGTGTGAGTACCGAAAAATGGTAGAATCCGGGCCAGTACCGGGAAAAGGTAGAATCCGTGCGAGTATCGAAAAACTGTCTCGACGAGTACCGAAAAGGGGTCGAATCAGTGTGAGTACCGAAAAATGGTAGAATCCGGGCCAGTACCGAAAAAAGGTAGAATCCGTGCGAGTATCGAAAAACTGTCTCGACGAGCACCGAAAAGGGGTCGAATCAGTGTGAGTACCGAAAATGGTAGAATCGGGCCAGTACCGGGAAAAGGTAGAATCCGTGCGAGTATCGAAAAACTGTCTCGACGAGTACCGAAAAGGGGTCGAATCAGTGTGAGTACCGAAAAATGGTAGAATCCGGGCCAGTACCGGGAAAGGTAGAATCCGTGCGAGTATCGAAAAACTGTCTCGACGAGTACCGAAAAGGGTCGAATCAGTGTGAGTACCGAAAAATGGTAGAATCCGGCCAGTACGGAAAAGTAGAATCCGTGCGAGTATCGAAAAACTGTCTCGACGAGTACCGAAAAGGGGTCGAATCAGTGTGAGTACCGAAAAATGTAGAATCCGGGCCATACCGGGAAAGGTAGAATCCGTGCGAGTATCGAAAAACTGTCTCGACGAGTACCGAAAAAGGGGTCGAATCAGTGTGAGTACCGAAAAATGGTAGAATCCGGGCCAGTACCGGAAAAGGTAGATCCGTGCGAGTATCGAAAAACTGTCTCGACGAGTACCGAAAAGGGGTCGAATCAGTGTGAGTACCGAAAAATGGTAGAATCCGGGCCGAGTACCGGGAAAAGGTAGAATCCGTGCGAGTATCGAAAAACTGTCTCGACGAGTACCGAAAAGGGGTCGAATCAGTGTGAGTACCGAAAAATGGTAGAATCCGGGCCAGTACCGGGAAAAGTAGAATCCGTGCGAGTATCGAAAAACTGTCTCGACGAGTACCGAAAAGGGTCGAATCAGTGTGAGTACCGAAAAATGGTAGAATCCGGGCCAGTACCGAGAAAAGGTAGAATCCGTGCGAGTATCGAAAAACTGTCTCGACGAGTACCGAAAAGGGGTCGAATCAGTGTGAGTACCGAAAAGGGTAGAATCCGGGCCAGTACCGGAAAAGGAGAATCCGTGCGAGTATCGAAAAACTGTCTCGACGAGTACCGAAAAGGGGTCGAATCAGTGTGAGTACCGAAAAATGGTAGAATCCGGGCCAGTACCGGAAAAGGTAGAATCCGTGCGAGTATCGAAAAACTGTCTCGACGAGTACCGAAAAGGGGTCGAATCAGTGTGAGTACCGAAAATGGTAGAATCCGGGCCAGTACCGGGAAAAAGGTAGAATCCGTGCGAGTATCGAAAAACTGTCTCGACGAGTACCGAAAAGGGGTCGAATCAGTGTGAGTACCGAAAAATGGTAGAATCCGGGCCAGTACCGGAAAAAGGTAGAATCCGTGCGAGTATCGAAAACTGTCTCGACGAGTACCGAAAAGGGGTCGAATCAGTGTGAGTACCGAAAAATGGTAGAATCCGGGCCAGTACCGGGAAAGGTAGAATCCGTGCGAGTATCGAAAAACTGTCTCGACGAGTACCGAAAAGGGGTCGAATCAGTGTGAGTACCGAAAAATGGTAGAATCGGGCCATTACCGGGAAAAGGTAGAATCCGTGCGAGTATCGAAAAACTGTCTCGACGAGTACCGAAAAGGGGTCGAATCAGTGTGAGTACCGAAAAATGGTAGAATCCGGGCCAGTACCGGAAAAAGGTAGAATCCGTGCGAGTATCGAAAACTGTCTCGACGAGTACCGAAAGGGGTCGAATCAGTGTGAGTACCGAAAAATGGTAGAATCCGGGCCAGTACCGGAAAAGGTAGAATCCGTGCGAGTATCGAAAAACTGTCTCGACGAGTACCGAAAGGGGTCGAATCAGTGTGAGTACCGAAAAGGTAGAATCCGGGCCAGTACCGGGAAAAGGTTGAATCCGTGCGAGTATCGAAAAACTGTCTCGACGAGTACCGAAAGGGGTCGAATCAGTGTGAGTACCGAAAAATGGTAGAATCCGGGCCAGTACCGGAAAAAGAATCCGTGCGAGTATCGAAAAACTGTCTCGACGAGTACCGAAAAGGGGTCGAATCAGTGTGAGTACCGAAAATGGTAGAATCCGGGCCAGTACCGGAAAAGGTGGAATCCGTGCGAGTATCGAAAAACTGTCTCGACGAGTACCGAAAAGGGGTCGAATCAGTGTGAGTACCGAAAAATGGTAGAATCCGGGCCAGTACCGGAAAAGGGGAATCCGTGCGAGTATCGAAAACTGTCTCGACGAGTACCGAAAAGGGGTCGAATCAGTGTGAGTACCGAAAAATGGTAGAATCGGGCCAGTACCGGAAAAGGTAGAATCCGTGCGAGTATCGAAAAACTGTCTCGACGAGTACCGAAAAGGGGTCGAATCAGTGTGAGTACCGAAAAATGGTAGAATCCGGGCCAGTACCGGGAAAAAGTAGAATCCGTGCGAGTATCGAAAAACTGTCTCGACGAGTACCGAAAAGGGGTCGAATCAGTGTGAGTACCGAAAAATGGTAGAATCCGGGCCAGTACCGGGAAAAGGTAGAATCCGTGCGAGTATCGAAAAACTGTCTCGACGAGTACCGAAAAGGGTCGAATCAGTGTGAGTACCGAAAAATGGTAGAATCCGGGCCAGTACCGAAAAAGGTAGAATCCGTGCGAGTATCGAAAAACTGTCTCGACGAGTACCGAAAAGGGGTCGAATCAGTGTGAGTACCGAAAAATGGTAAATCCGGGCCAGTACCGGGAAAAGGTAGAATCCGTGCGAGTATCGAAAAACTGTCTCGACGAGTACCGAAAAGGGGTCGAATCAGTGTGAGTACCGAAAAATGGTAGAATCCGGGCCAGTACCGGGAAAAGGTAGAATCCGTGCGAGTATCGAAAACTGTCTCGACGAGTACCGAAAAGGGTCGAATCAGTGTGAGTACCGAAAAATGGTAGAATCCGGGCCAGTACCGGGAAAAGGTAGAATCCGTGCGAGTATCGAAAAACTGTCTCGACGAGTACCGAAAAGGGGTCGAATCAGTGTGAGTACCGAAAAATGGTAGAATCCGGGCCAGTACCGGGAAAAGGTAGAATCCGTGCGAGTATCGAAAAACTGTCTCGACGAGTACCGAAAAGGGGTCGAATCAGTGTGAGTACCGAAAAATGGTAGAATCCGGGCCAGTACCGAAAAAGGTAGAATCCGTGCGAGTATCGAAAAACTGTCTCGACGAGTACCGAAAAGGGGTCGAATCAGTGTGAGTACCGAAAAATGGTAGAATCGGGCCCAGTACCGGGAAAAGGTAGAATCCGTGCGAGTATCGAAAAACTGTCTCGACGAGTACCGAAAAGGGGTCGAATCAGTGTGAGTACCGAAAAATGGTAGAATCCGGGCCAGTACCGGGAAAAGTGAATCCGTGCGAGTATCGAAAAACTGTCTCGACGAGTACCGAAAAGGGGTCGAATCAGTGTGAGTACCGAAAAATGGTAGAATCCGGGCCAGTACGGGAAAAGGTAGAATCCGTGCGAGTATCGAAAAACTGTCTCGACGAGTACCGAAAAGGGGTCGAATCAGTGTGAGTACCGAAAAGGGTAGAATCCGGGCCAGTACCGGGAAAAGGTAGAATCCGTGCGAGTATCGAAAACTGTCTCGACGAGTACCGAAAAAGGGTCGAATCAGTGTGAGTACCGAAAAATGGTAGAATCCGGGCCAGTACCGGAAAAAGGTAGATCCGTGCGAGTATCGAAAACTGTCTCGACGAGTACCGAAAAGGGTCGAATCAGTGTGAGTACCGAAAAATGGTAGAATCGGGCCAGTACCAGGAAAAGGTAGAATCCGTGCGAGTATCGAAAAACTGTCTCGACGAGTACCGAAAAGGGGTCGAATCAGTGTGAGTACGAAAAATGGTAGAATCCGGGCCAGTACCGGGAAAAAGGTAGAATCCGTGCGAGTATCGAAAAACTGTCTCGACGAGTACCGAAAAGGGTCGAATCAGTGTGAGTACCGAAAAATGGTAGAATCGGGCCAGTACCGGGAAAAGGTAGAATCCGTGCGAGTATCGAAAAACTGTCTCGACGAGTACCGAAAAGGGGTCGAATCAGTGTGAGTACCGAAAAATGGTAGAATCGGGCCAGTACCGGGAAAAGGTAGAATCCGTGCGAGTATCGAAAAACTGTCTCGACGAGTACCGAAAAGGGGTCGAATC
Organism: Vitis riparia x Vitis cinerea; assembly: GCA_940586395.1. NCBI lineage: Eukaryota > Viridiplantae > Streptophyta > Magnoliopsida > Vitales > Vitaceae > Vitis > Vitis riparia x Vitis cinerea. The sequence continues at coordinate 30,696 of CALNHZ020000292.1, forward strand.
AGTGTGAGTACCGAAAAATGGTAGAATCCGGGCCAGTACCGGGAAAAGTAGAATCCGTGCGAGTATCGAAAAACTGTCTCGACGAGTACCGAAAAGGGGTCGAATCAGTGTGAGTACCGAAAAATGGTAGAATCCGGGCCAGTACCGGGAAAAGGTAGAATCCGTGCGAGTATCGAAAAACTGTCTCGACGAGTACCGAAAAGGGGTCGAATCAGTGTGAGTACCGAAAAATGTAGAGAATCCGGGCCAGTACCGGGAAAAGGTAGAATCCGTGCGAGTATCGAAAAACTGTCTCGACGAGTACCGAAAAGGGGTCGAATCAGTGTGAGTACCGAAAAATGGTAGAATCCGGGCCAGTACCGGGAAAAGGAGGATCCGTGCGAGTATCGAAAAACTGTCTCGACGAGTACCGAAAAGGGGTCGAATCAGTGTGAGTAACGAAAAATGGTAGAATCCGGGCCAGTACCAGGAAAAGGTAGAATCCGTGCGAGTATCGAAAAACTGTCTCGACGAGTACCGAAAGGGGTCGAATCAGTGTGAGTACCGAAAATGGTAGAATCCGGGCCAGTACCGGAAAAGGTAGAATCCGTGCGAGTATCGAAAACTGTCTCGACGAGTACCGAAAAGGGGTCGAATCAGTGTGAGTACCAAAAATGGTAGAATCCGGGCCAGTACCGGGAAAGGTAGAATCCGTGCGAGTATCGAAAAACTGTCTCGACGAGTACCGAAAAGGGGTCGAATCAGTGTGAGTACCGAAAAATGGTAGAATCCGGGCCAGTACCGGGAAAAGGTAGATCCGTGCGAGTATCGAAAAACTGTCTCGACGAGTACCGAAAAGGGGTCGAATCAGTGTGAGTACCGAAAAATGGTAGAATCCGGGCCAGTACCGGGAAAGGGAGCCGTGCGAGTATCGAAAAACTGTCTCGACGAGTACCGAAAAGGGGTCGAATCAGTGTGAGTACCGAAAATGGTAGAATCCGGGCCAGTACGGGAAAAAGTAGAATCCGTGCGAGTATCGAAAACTGTCTCGACGAGTACCGAAAAGGGGTCGAATCAGTGTGAGTACCGAAAATGGTAGAATCCGGGCCATTACCGGGAAAAGGTAGAATCCGTGCGAGTATCGAAAAACTGTCTCGACGAGTACCGAAAAGGGGTCGAATCAGTGTGAGTACCGAAAAATGGTAGAATCGGGCCAGTACCGGAAAAAGGTAGAATCCGTGCGAGTATCGAAAAACTGTCTCGACGAGTACCGAAAAGGGGTCGAATCAGTGTGAGTACCGAAAATGGTAGAATCCGGGCCAGTACCGGGAAAAGGTGGAATCCGTGCGAGTATCGAAAAACTGTCTCGACGAGTACCGAAAAGGGGTCGAATCAGTGTGAGTACCGAAAAATGGTAGAATCCGGGCAGTACCGGGAAAAGTAGAATCCGTGCGAGTATCGAAAAACTGTCTCGACGAGTACCGAAAAGGGGTCGAATCAGTGTGAGTACCGAAAAATGGTAGAATCCGGGCCAGTACCGGGAAAAGGTAGAATCCGTGCGAGTATCGAAAAACTGTCTCGACGAGTACCGAAAAGGGGTCGAATCAGTGTGAGTACCGAAAAATGGTAGAATCCGGGCCAGTACCGGGAAGGTAGAATCCGTGCGAGTATCGAAAAACTGTCTCGACGAGTACCGAAAAGGGGTCGAATCAGTGTGAGTACCGAAAAATGGTAGAATCCGGGCCAGTACCGGGAAAAGGTAGAATCCGTGCGAGTATCGAAAAATGTCTCGACGAGTACCGAAAAGGGGTCGAATCAGTGTGAGTACCGAAAAATGGTAGAATCCGGGCCAGTACCGGGAAAAGGTAGAATCCGTGCGAGTATCGAAAAACTGTCTCGACGAGTACCGAAAAGGGGTCGAATCAGTGTGAGTACCGAAAAATGGTAGAATCCGGGCCAGTACCGGAAAAGGTAGAATCCGTGCGAGTATCGAAAAACTGTCTCGACGAGTACCGAAAAGGGGTCGAATCAGTGTGAGTACCGAAAAATGGTAGAATCCGGGCCAGTACCGGAAAGGTAGAATCCGTGCGAGTATCGAAAAACTGTCTCGACGAGTACCGAAAAGGGGTCGAATCAGTGTGAGTACCGAAAAATGGTAGAATCCGGGCCAGTACCGGGAAAAGGTAGAATCCGTGCGAGTATCGAAAAACTGTCTCGACGAGTACCGAAAAGGGGTCGAATCAGTGTGAGTACCGAAAAATGGTAGAATCCGGGCCAGTACCGGAAAAGGTAGAATCCGTGCGAGTATCGAAAAACTGTCTCGACGAGTACCGAAAAGGGGTCGAATCAGTGTGAGTACCGAAAAATGGTAGAATCCGGGCGAGTACCGGGAAAAGGTAGAATCCGTGCGAGTATCGAAAAACTGTCTCGACGAGTACCGAAAAGGGGTCGAATCAGTGTGAGTACCGAAAATGGTAGAATCCGGGCCAGTACCGGAAAAAGGTAGAATCCGTGCGAGTATCGAAAAACTGTCTCGACGAGTACCGAAAAGGGGTCGAATCAGTGTGAGTACCGAAAAATGGTAGAATCCGGCCAGTACCGGGAAAAGGTAGAATCCGTGCGAGTATCGAAAAACTGTCTCGACGAGTACCGAAAAGGGGTCGAATCAGTGTGAGTACCAAAAATGGTAGAATCCGGCCAGTACCGGGAAAAGGTAGAATCCGTGCGAGTATCGAAAAACTGTCTCGACGAGTACCGAAAAGGGGTCGAATCAGTGTGAGTACCGAAAAATGGTAGAATCCGGGCCAGTACCGGAAAAGGTGAATCCGTGCGAGTATCGAAAAACTGTCTCGACGAGTACCGAAAAGGGTCGAATCAGTGTGAGTACCGAAAAATGGTAGAATCCGGGCCAGTACCGAAAAAGGTAGAATCCGTGCGAGTATCGAAAACTGTCTCGACGAGTACCGAAAAGGGGTCGAATCAGTGTGAGTAACGAAAAATGGTAGAATCCGGGCCAGTACCGGGAAAAGGTAGAATCCGTGCGAGTATCGAAAACTGTCTCGACGAGTACCGAAAAGGGGTCGAATCAGTGTGAGTACAAAAATGGTAGAATCCGGGCGTTACCGGGAAAGGTAGAATCCGTGCGAGTATCGAAAAACTGTCTCGACGAGTACCGAAAAGGGGTCGAATCAGTGTGAGTACCGAAAAATGGTAGAATCCGGGCCAGTACCGGGAAAAGGTAGAATCCGTGCGAGTATCGAAAAACTGTCTCGACGAGTACCGAAAAGGGGTCGAATCAGTGTGAGTACCGAAAAATGGTAGAATCCGGGCCAGTACCGGGAAAAGGTGGAATCCGTGCGAGTATCGAAAAACTGTCTCGACGAGTACCGAAAAGGGTCGAATCAGTGTGAGTACCGAAAATGGTAGAATCCGGGCCAGTACCGGAAAAAGGTAGAATCCGTGCGAGTATCGAAAAACTGTCTCGACGAGTACCGAAAAGGGTCGAATCAGTGTGAGTACCGAAAAATGGTAGAATCCGGGCCAGTACCGGAAAAAGGTGAATCCGTGCGAGTATCGAAAAACTGTCTCGACGAGTACCGAAAAGGGTCGAATCAGTGTGAGTACCGAAAATGGTAGAATCCGGGCCAGTACCGGGAAAAGGTTGAATCCGTGCGAGTATCGAAAAACTGTCTCGACGAGTACCGAAAAGGGGTCGAATCAGTGTGAGTACCGAAAATGGTAGAATCCGGGCCAGTACGGGAAAAAGGTAGAATCCGTGCGAGTATCGAAAAACTGTCTCGACGAGTACCGAAAAGGGGTCGAATCAGTGTGAGTACGAAAAATGGTAGAATCCGGGCCAGTACCGGGAAAAGGTAGAATCCGTGCGAGTATCGAAAAACTGTCTCGACGAGTACCGAAAGGGGTCGAATCAGTGTGAGTACCGAAAAATGGTAGAATCCGGGCCAGTACCGGAAAAAGGTAGAATCCGTGCGAGTATCGAAAAACTGTCTCGACGAGTACCGAAAAGGGGTCGAATCAGTGTGAGTACCGAAAAATGGTAGAATCCGGGCCAGTACCGGGAAAAGGTAGAATCCGCGAGTATCGAAAAACTGTCTCGACGAGTACCGAAAAGGGTCGAATCAGTGTGAGTACCGAAAATGGTAGAATCGGGGCCGTACCGGGAAAAGGTAGAATCCGTGCGAGTATCGAAAAACTGTCTCGACGAGTACCGAAAAGGGGTCGAATCAGTGTGAGTACCGAAAAATGGTAGAATCCGGGCCAGTACCGGAAAAAGGTAGAATCCGTGCGAGTATCGAAAAACTGTCTCGACGAGTACCGAAAAGGGTCGAATCAGTGTGAGTACCGAAAATGGTAGAATCCGGGCCAGTACCGGGAAAAGGTAGAATCCGTGCGAGTATCGAAAAACTGTCTCGACGAGTACCGAAAAGGGGTCGAATCAGTGTGAGTACCGAAAAATGGTAGAATCCGGGCCAGTACCGGGAAAAGGTAGAATCCGTGCGAGTATCGAAAAACTGTCTCGACGAGTACCGAAAAGGGGTCGAATCAGTGTGAGTACCGAAAAGGGTAGAATCGGGGCCAGTACCGGGAAAAGGTAGAATCCGTGCGAGTATCGAAAACTGTCTCGACGAGTACCGAAAAGGGGTCGAATCAGTGTGAGTACCGAAAAATGGTAGAATCCGGGCCAGTACCGGAAAAAGTAGAATCCGTGCGAGTATCGAAAAACTGTCTCGACGAGTACCGAAAAGGGGTCGAATCAGTGTGAGTACCGAAAAATGGTAGAATCCGGGCCAGTACCGGGAAAAGGTAGAATCCGTGCGAGTATCGAAAAACTGTCTCGACGAGTACCGAAAAGGGGTCGAATCAGTGTGAGTACCGAAAAATGGTAGAATCCGGCCAGTACCGGGAAAAGTAGAATCCGTGCGAGTATCGAAAAACTGTCTCGACGAGTACCGAAAAGGGGTCGAATCAGTGTGAGTACCGAAAAATGGTAGAATCCGGGCCGTACCGAGAAAAAAGGTAGAATCCGTGCGAGTATCGAAAACTGTCTCGACGAGTACCGAAAAGGGGTCGAATCAGTGTGAGTACCGAAAAATGGTAGAATCCGGGCCAGTACCGGGAAAAGGTAGAATCCGTGCGAGTATCGAAAAACTGTCTCGACGAGTACCGAAAAGGGGTCGAATCAGTGTGAGTACCGAAAAATGGTAGAATCCGAGCCAGTACCGAGAAAAGGTAGAATCCGTGCGAGTATCGAAAAACTGTCTCGACGAGTACCGAAAAGGGGTCGAATCAGTGTGAGTACCGAAAAATGGTAGAATCCGGGCCAGTACCGGGAAAGGTAGAATCCGTGCGAGTATCGAAAAACTGTCTCGACGAGTACCGAAAAGGGGTCGAATCAGTGTGAGTACCGAAAAATGGTAGAATCCGGGCCAGTACCGGGAAAAGGTAGAATCCGTGCGAGTATCGAAAAACTGTCTCGACGAGTACCGAAAAGGGGTCGAATCAGTGTGAGTACCGAAAATGGTAGAATCCGGGCCAGTACCGGGAAAAGGTAGAATCCGTGCGAGTATCGAAAAACTGTCTCGACGAGTACCGAAAAGGGGTCGAATCAGTGTGAGTACCGAAAAATGGTAGAATCCGGGCCAGTACCGGGAAAAGGTAGAATCCGTGCGAGTATCGAAAAACTGTCTCGACGAGTACCGAAAAGGGGTCGAATCAGTGTGAGTACCGAAAAATGGTAGAATCCGGGCCAGTACCGGGAAAAGGTGGAATCCGTGCGAGTATCGAAAAACTGTCTCGACGAGTACCGAAAAGGGGTCGAATCAGTGTGAGTACCGAAAAATGGTAGAATCCGGGCCAGTACCGGGAAAAGGTAGAATCCGTGCGAGTATCGAAAAACTGTCTCGACGAGTACCGAAAAGGGGTCGAATCAGTGTGAGTACTAAAAATGGTAGAATCCGGGCCAGTACCGGGAAAAGGTAGAATCCGTGCGAGTATCGAAAACTGTCTCGACGAGTACCGAAAAGGGGTCGAATCAGTGTGAGTACCGAAAAATGGTAGAATCCGGGCCAGTACCGGGAAAAGGTAGAATCCGTGCGAGTATCGAAAAACTGTCTCGACGAGTACCGAAAAGGGGTCGAATCAGTGTGAGTACCGAAAAATGGTAGAATCCGGGCCAGTACCGAGAAAGGTAGAATCCGTGCGAGTATCGAAAAACTGTCTCGACGAGCACCCGAAAAGGGTCGAATCAGTGTGAGTACCGAAAAATGGTAGAATCCGGGCGTACCGAGGAAAAGTAGAATCCGTGCGAGTATCGAAAAACTGTCTCGACGAGTACCGAAAAGGGTCGAATCAGTGTGAGTACCGAAAATGGTAGAATCCGGGCCAGTACCGGGAAAAGGTTGAATCCGTGCGAGTATCGAAAAACTGTCTCGACGAGTACCGAAAAGGGGTCGAATCAGTGTGAGTACCGAAAAATGGTAGAATCCGGGCCAGTACCGGGAAAAGGTAGAATCCGTGCGAGTATCGAAAAACTGTCTCGACGAGTACCGAAAAGGGGTCGAATCAGTGTGAGTACCGAAAAATGGTAGAATCCGGGCCAGTACCGGGAAAGGTAGAATCCGTGCGAGTATCGAAAAACTGTCTCGACGAGTACCGAAAAGGGTCGAATCAGTGTGAGTACCGAAAAATGGTAGAATCCGGGCCAGTACCGGAAAAGTGGAATCCGTGCGAGTATCGAAAAACTGTCTCGACGAGTACCGAAAAGGGGTCGAATCAGTGTGAGTACCGAAAATGGTAGAATCCGGGCGTACCGGGAAAAGGTAGAATCCGTGCGAGTATCGAAAAACTGTCTCGACGAGTACCGAAAAGGGGTCGAATCAGTGTGAGTACCGAAAATGGTAGAATCCGGGCCAGTACCGGGAAAAGGTGAATCCGTGCGAGTATCGAAAAACTGTCTCGACGAGTACCGAAAAGGGTCGAATCAGTGTGAGTACGAAAAATGGTAGAATCCGGGCCAGTACCCGGAAAAGGTAGAATCCGTGCGAGTATCGAAAAACTGTCTCGACGAGTACCGAAAAGGGGTCGAATCAGTGTGAGTACCGAAAAATGGTAGAATCGGGCCAGTACCGGAAAAGGTAGAATCCGTGCGAGTATCGAAAAACTGTCTCGACGAGTACCGAAAAGGGGTCGAATCAGTGTGAGTACCGAAAAATGGTAGAATCCGGGCCAGTACCGGGAAAAGGTAGAATCCGTGCGAGTATCGAAAAACTGTCTCGACGAGTACCGAAAAGGGGTCGAATCAGTGTGAGTACGAAAAATGGTAGAATCCGGGCCAGTACCGAGAAAAGGTAGAATCCGTGCGAGTATCGAAAAACTGTCTCGACGAGTACCGAAAAGGGGTCGAATCAGTGTGAGTACCGAAAAATGGTAGAATCCGGGCCAGTACCGGGAAAGGTAGAATCCGTGCGAGTATCGAAAAACTGTCTCGACGAGTACCGAAAAGGGGTCGAATCAGTGTGAGTACCGAAAATGGTAGAATCCGGCCAGTACCGGGAAAAGGTAGAATCCGTGCGAGTATCGAAAACTGTCTCGACGAGTACCGAAAAGGGGTCGAATCAGTGTGAGTACCGAAAAATGGTAGAATCCGGGCCAGTACCGGGAAAGGTAGAATCCGTGCGAGTATCGAAAAACTGTCTCGACGAGTACCGAAAAGGGGTCGAATCAGTGTGAGTACCGAAAAATGGTAGAATCCGGGCCAGTACCGGGAAAAGGTAGAATCCGTGCGAGTATCGAAAAACTGTCTCGACGAGTACCGAAAAAGGGTCGAATCAGTGTGAGTACCGAAAAATGGTAGAATCGGGCCAGTACCGGGAAAAGGTAGAATCCGTGCGAGTATCGAAAAACTGTCTCGACGAGCACCGAAAAGGGGTCGAATCAGTGTGAGTACCGAAAAATGGTAGAATCCGGGCCAGTACCGGGAAAAGGTAGAATCCGTGCGAGTATCGAAAAACTGTCTCGACGAGTACCGAAAAGGGTCGAATCAGTGTGAGTACCGAAAAATGGTAGAATCCGGGCCAGTACCGGAAAAAGGTGAATCCGTGCGAGTATCGAAAAACTGTCTCGACGAGTACCGAAAAGGGGTCGAATCAGTGTGAGTAACGAAAAATGGTAGAATCCGGGCCAGTACCGGGAAAAGGTGAATCCGTGCGAGTATCGAAAAACTGTCTCGACGAGTACCGAAAAGGGGTCGAATCAGTGTGAGTACCGAAAATGGTAGAATCCGGGCCAGTACCGGGAAAAGGTAGAATCCGTGCGAGTATCGAAAAACTGTCTCGACGAGTACCGAAAAGGGGTCGAATCAGTGTGAGTACCGAAAATGGTAGAATCCGGGCCAGTACCGGGAAAAGGTAGAATCCGTGCGAGTATCGAAAACTGTCTCGACGAGTACCGAAAAGGGTCGAATCAGTGTGAGTACCGAAAATGGTAGAATCCGGGCCAGTACCGGGAAAAGGTAGAATCCGTGCGAGTATCGAAAAACTGTCTCGACGAGTACCGAAAAGGGGTCGAATCAGTGTGAGTACCGAAAAATGGTAGAATCCGGGCCAGTACCTGGAAAAGGTAGAATCCGTGCGAGTATCGAAAACTGTCTCGACGAGTACCGAAAAGGGTCGAATCAGTGTGAGTACCGAAAAATGGTAGAATCCGGGCCAGTACCGGGAAAAGGTAGAATCCGTGCGAGTATCGAAAACTGTCTCGACGACACCGAAAAGGGTCGAATCAGTGTGAGTACCGAAAATGGTAGAATCGGGCCAGTACCGGAAAAGTAGAATCCGTGCGAGTATCGAAAACTGTCTCGACGAGTACCGAAAAGGGTCGAATCAGTGTGAGTACCGAAAAATGGTAGAATCCGGCCAGTACCGGGGAAAAGGTGGAATCCGTGCGAGTATCGAAAAACTGTCTCGACGAGTACCGAAAAGGGGTCGAATCAGTGTGAGTAACGAAAATGGTAGAATCCGGGCCAGTACCGGGAAAGGTGGAATCCGTGCGAGTATCGAAAAATGTCTCGACGAGTACCGAAAAGGGGTCGAATCAGTGTGAGTACCGAAAAATGGTAGAATCCGGGCCAGTACCGGGAAAAGGTAGAATCCGTGCGAGTATCGAAAACTGTCTCGACGAGTACCGAAAAGGGGTCGAATCAGTGTGAGTACCGAAAAATGGTAGAATCCGGCCAGTACCGGGAAAAAGTAGAATCCGTGCGAGTATCGAAAAACTGTCTCGACGAGTACCGAAAAGGGGTCGAATCAGTGTGAGTACCGAAAAATGGTAGAATCCGGGCCAGTACCGAAAAATGAATCCGTGCGAGTATCGAAAAACTGTCTCGACGAGTACCGAAAAGGGGTCGAATCAGTGTGAGTACCGAAAAATGGTAGAATCCGGCCAGTACCGGGAAAAAGGTAAATCCGTGCGAGTATCGAAAAACTGTCTCGACGAGTACCGAAAAGGGTCGAATCAGTGTGAGTACCGAAAAAGGTAGAATCCGGGCCATTACCGGGAAAAGGTAGAATCCGTGCGAGTATCGAAAAACTGTCTCGACGAGTACCGAAAAGGGTCGAATCAGTGTGAGTACTACAAAATGGTAGAATCCGGGCCAGTACCGGGAAAAGGTAGAATCCGTGCGAGTATCGAAAAACTGTCTCGACGAGTACCGAAAAGGGGTCGAATCAGTGTGAGTACCGAAAAGGTAGAATCCGGGCCAGTACCGGGAAAAGGTAGAATCCGTGCGAGTATCGAAAAACTGTCTCGACGAGTACCGAAAAGGGGTCGAATCAGTGTGAGTACCGAAAAATGGTAAATCCGGCCAGTACCGGGAAAAGGTAGAATCCGTGCGAGTATCGAAAAACTGTCTCGACGAGCACCGAAAAGGGGTCGAATCAGTGTGAGTACCGAAAAGGGTAGAATCGGGCGATTACCGGGAAAAGGTAGAATCCGTGCGAGTATCGAAAACTGTCTCGACGAGTACCGAAAAGGGGTCGAATCAGTGTGAGTACCGAAAAATGGTAGAATCCGGGCCAGTACCGGGAAAAGGTGAATCCGTGCGAGTATCGAAAATGTCTCGACGAGTACCGAAAAGGGGTCGAATCAGTGTGAGTACCGAAAAATGGTAGAATCCGGGCCAGTACCGGGAAAAGGTGAATCCGTGCGAGTATCGAAAAACTGTCTCGACGAGTACCGAAAAGGGGTCGAATCAGTGTGAGTACCGAAAAATGGTAGAATCCGGGCCAGTACCGGGAAAGGTAGAATCCGTGCGAGTATCGAAAAACTGTCTCGACGAGTACCGAAAAGGGGTCGAATCAGTGTGAGTACCGAAAAATGGTAGAATCCGGGCCAGTACCGAGAAAGGTGGAATCCGTGCGAGTATCGAAAAACTGTCTCGACGAGTACCGAAAAGGGGTCGAATCAGTGTGAGTACCGAAAAATGGTAGAATCCGGGCCAGTACCGGGAAAAGGTAGAATCCGTGCGAGTATCGAAAACTGTCTCGACGAGTACCGAAAAGGGGTCGAATCAGTGTGAGTACGAAAAATGGTAGAATCCGGCCAGTACCGGAAAAGGTGGAATCCGTGCGAGTATCGAAAAACTGTCTCGACGAGTACCGAAAAGGGGTCGAATCAGTGTGAGTACCGAAAAATGGTAGAATCCGAGCCAGTACCGAGAAAAGGTAGAATCCGTGCGAGTATCGAAAAACTGTCTCGACGAGTACCGAAAAGGGGTCGAATCAGTGTGAGTACCGAAAAATGGTAGAATCCGGGCCAGTACCGGGAAAAGGTGGAATCCGTGCGAGTATCGAAAAACTGTCTCGACGAGTACCGAAAAGGGGAATCAGTTGAGTAGTGAAAAATGGTAGAATCCGGGCCAGTACCGGGAAAAGTTAGAATCCGTGCGAGTATCGAAAAACTGTCTCGACGAGTACCGAAAGGGGTCGAATCAGTGTGAGTATACAAAATGGTAGAATCCGGGCCAGTACCGAAAAGGTAGAATCCGTGCGAGTATCGAAAAACTGTCTCGACGAGTACCGAAAAGGGGTCGAATCAGTGTGAGTACCGAAAAATGGTAGAATCCGGGCCAGTACCGGGAAAAGGTAGAATCCGTGCGAGTATCGAAAAACTGTCTCGACGAGTACCGAAAAGGGGTCGAATCAGTGTGAGTACCGAAATGGTAGAATCCGGGCCAGTACCGGGAAAAAGGTAGAATCCGTGCGAGTATCGAAAAACTGTCTCGACGAGTACCGAAAAGGGGTCGAATCAGTGTGAGTACAAAAATGGTAGAATCCGGGCCAGTACCGGGAAAAGGTAGAATCCGTGCGAGTATCGAAAAACTGTCTCGACGAGTACCGAAAAGGGGTCGAATCATGTGAGTACCGAAAAATGGTAGAATCCCAGTACGATAGATCGAAAAAACTGTCTCGACGAGTACCGAAAAGGGGTCGAATCAGTGTGAAAGTACCGAAAGGTAGAATCCGGGAGAATCGAAAACCTGTCTCGACGAGTACCGAAAAGGGGTCGAATCAGTGTGAGTACCGAAAATGGTAGAATCCGGGCCAGTACCGGGAAAAAGGTAGAATCCGTGCGAGTATCGAAAAACTGTCTCGACGAGTACCGAAAAGGGGTCGAATCAGTGTGAGTACCGAAAAATGGTAGAATCCGGGCCAGTACCGGGAAAAGGTAGAATCCGTGCGAGTATCGAAAAACTGTCTCGACGAGTACCGAAAAGGGTCGAATCAGTGTGAGTACCGAAAAATGGTAGAATCCGGGCCAGTACCGGGAAAAGGTAGAATCCGTGCGAGTATCGAAAAACTGTCTCGACGAGTACCGAAAAGGGGTCGAATCAGTGTGAGTACCGAAAAATGGTAGAATCCGGGCCAGTACCGGGAAAAGGTAGAATCCGTGCGAGTATCGAAAAACTGTCTCGACGAGTACCGAAAGGGGTCGAATCAGTGTGAGTACCGAAAAATGGTAGAATCCGGGCCAGTACCGAGAAAAGGTAGAATCCGTGCGAGTATCGAAAAACTGTCTCGACGAGTACCGAAAAGGGGTCGAATCAGTGTGAGTACCGAAAAATGGTAGAATCCGGGCCAGTACCGGGAAAAGGTAGAATCCGTGCGAGTATCGAAAAACTGTCTCGACGAGTACCGAAAAGGGTCGAATCAGTGTGAGTACCGAAAAATGGTAGAATCCGGGCGTACCGGGAAAAGGTAGAATCCGTGCGAGTATCGAAAAACTGTCTCGACGAGTACCGAAAAGGGGTCGAATCAGTGTGAGTACCGAAAAATGGTAGAATCGGGCCAGTACCGAGAAAAGGTAGAATCCGTGCGAGTATCGAAAAACTGTCTCGACGAGTACCGAAAAGGGGTCGAATCAGTGTGAGTACCGAAAAATGGTAGAATCCGGGCCAGTACCGGGAAAAGGTAGAATCCGTGCGAGTATCGAAAAACTGTCTCGACGAGTACCGAAAAGGGGTCGAATCAGTGTGAGTACGAAAAATGGTAGAATCCGGGCCAGTACCGGGAAAAGGTAGAATCCGTGCGAGTATCGAAAAACTGTCTCGACGAGTACCGAAAAGGGTCGAATCAGTGTGAGTACCGAAAAATGGTAGAATCCGGGCCAGTACCGGGAAAAGGTGAATCCGTGCGAGTATCGAAAAACTGTCTCGACGAGTACCGAAAAGGGTCGAATCAGTGTGAGTACCGAAAAATGGTAGAATCCGGGCCAGTACCGGGAAAAGGTAGAATCCGTGCGAGTATCGAAAAACTGTCTCGACGAGTACCGAAAAGGGGTCGAATCAGTGTGAGTACCGAAAAATGGTAGAATCCGGGCCAGTACCGGAAAAGGTAGAATCCGTGCGAGTATCGAAAAACTGTCTCGACGAGTACCGAAAAGGGGTCGAATCAGTGTGAGTACCGAAAAATGGTAGAATCCGGGCGAGTACCGGAAAAGGTAGAATCCGTGCGAGTATCGAAAAACTGTCTCGACGAGTACCGAAAAGGGGTCGAATCAGTGTGAGTACCGAAAAATGGTAGAATCCGGGCCAGTACCGGGAAAAGGTAGAATCCGTGCGAGTATCGAAAAACTGTCTCGACGAGTACCGAAAAGGGGTCGAATCAGTGTGAGTACCGAAAAATGGTAGAATCCGGGCCAGTACCGGGAAAAGGTGGAATCCGTGCGAGTATCGAAAAACTGTCTCGACGAGTACCGAAAAGGGGTCGAATCAGTGTGAGTACCGAAAAATGGTAGAATCCGGGCCAGTACCGGGAAAAGGTAGAATCCGTGCGAGTATCGAAAAACTGTCTCGACGAGTACCGAAAAGGGTCGAATCAGTGTGAGTACCGAAAAATGGTAGAATCCGGCCAGTACCGGGAAAAGGTAGAATCCGTGCGAGTATCGAAAAACTGTCTCGACGAGTACCGAAAAGGGGTCGAATCAGTGTGAGTACCGAAAAATGGTAGAATCCGGGCCAGTACCGGGAAAAGGTAGAATCCGTGCGAGTATCGAAAAACTGTCTCGACGAGTACCGAAAAGGGGTCGAATCAGTGTGAGTACCGAAAAATGGTAGAATCCGGGCCAGTACCGGAAAAGGTAGAATCCGTGCGAGTATCGAAAAACTGTCTCGACGAGTACCGAAAAGGGGTCGAATCAGTGTGAGTACCGAAAAATGGTAGAATCCGGGCCAGTACCGGGAAAGGTAGAATCCGTGCGAGTATCGAAAAACTGTCTCGACGAGTACCGAAAAGGGGTCGAATCAGTGTGAGTACCGAAAAATGGTAGAATCCGGGCCAGTACCGGGAAAAGGTAGAATCCGTGCGAGTATCGAAAAACTGTCTCGACGAGTACCGAAAAGGGGTCGAATCAGTGTGAGTACCGAAAAATGGTAGAATCCGGGCCAGTACCGGGAAAAGGTAGAATCCGTGCGAGTATCGAAAAACTGTCTCGACGAGTACCGAAAAGGGGTCGAATCAGTGTGAGTACCGAAAAATGGTAGAATCCGGGCCAGTACCGGGAAAAGGTAGAATCCGTGCGAGTATCGAAAAACTGTCTCGACGAGTACCGAAAAGGGGTCGAATCAGTGTGAGTACCGAAAAATGGTAGAATCCGGGCCAGTACCGGGAAAAGGTAGAATCCGTGCGAGTATCGAAAAACTGTCTCGACGAGTACCGAAAAGGGGTCGAATCAGTGTGAGTACCGAAAAATGGTAGAATCCGGGCCAGTACCGGGAAAAGGTAGAATCCGTGCGAGTATCGAAAAACTGTCTCGACGAGTACCGAAAAGGGGTCGAATCAGTGTGAGTACCGAAAAATGGTAGAATCCGGGCCAGTACCGGGAAAAGGTAGAATCCGTGCGAGTATCGAAAAACTGTCTCGACGAGTACCGAAAAGGGGTCGAATCAGTGTGAGTACCGAAAAATGGTAGAATCCGGGCCAGTACCGGAAAAGGTAGAATCCGTGCGAGTATCGAAAAACTGTCTCGACGAGTACCGAAAAGGGTCGAATCAGTGTGAGTACCGAAAAATGGTAGAATCCGGGCCAGTACCGGGAAAAGGTGAATCCGTGCGAGTATCGAAAAACTGTCTCGACGAGTACCGAAAAGGGGTCGAATCAGTGTGAGTACCGAAAAATGGTAGAATCCGGGCCAGTACCGGAAAAGGTAGAATCCGTGCGAGTATCGAAAAACTGTCTCGACGAGTACCGAAAAGGGGTCGAATCAGTGTGAGTACCGAAAAATGGTAGAATCCGGGCCAGTACCGGGAAAAGGTAGAATCCGTGCGAGTATCGAAAAACTGTCTCGACGAGTACCGAAAAGGGGTCGAATCAGTGTGAGTACCGAAAAATGGTAGAATCCGGGCCAGTACCGGAAAAGGTAGAATCCGTGCGAGTATCGAAAAACTGTCTCGACGAGTACCGAAAAGGGGTCGAATCAGTGTGAGTACCGAAAAATGGTAGAATCCGGGCCAGTACCGGGAAAAGGTGAATCCGTGCGAGTATCGAAAAACTGTCTCGACGAGTACCGAAAAGGGTCGAATCAGTGTGAGTACCGAAAAATGGTAGAATCCGGGCCAGTACCGGGAAAAGGTAGAATCCGTGCGAGTATCGAAAAACTGTCTCGACGAGTACCGAAAAGGGGTCGAATCAGTGTGAGTACCGAAAAATGGTAGAATCCGGGCCAGTACCGGGAAAAGGTGAATCCGTGCGAGTATCGAAAAACTGTCTCGACGAGTACCGAAAAGGGGTCGAATCAGTGTGAGTACCGAAAAATGGTAGAATCCGGGCCAGTACCGGGAAAAGGTAGAATCCGTGCGAGTATCGAAAAACTGTCTCGACGAGTACCGAAAAGGGGTCGAATCAGTGTGAGTACCGAAAAATGGTAGAATCCGGGCCAGTACCGGGAAAAGGTAGAATCCGTGCGAGTATCGAAAAACTGTCTCGACGAGTACCGAAAAGGGGTCGAATCAGTGTGAGTACCGAAAAATGGTAGAATCCGGGCCAGTACCGGGAAAAGGTGAATCCGTGCGAGTATCGAAAAACTGTCTCGACGAGTACCGAAAAGGGGTCGAATCAGTGTGAGTACCGAAAAATGGTAGAATCCGGGCCAGTACCGGGAAAAGGTGAATCCGTGCGAGTATCGAAAAACTGTCTCGACGAGTACCGAAAAGGGGTCGAATCAGTGTGAGTACCGAAAAATGGTAGAATCCGGGCCAGTACCGGGAAAAGGTAGAATCCGTGCGAGTATCGAAAAACTGTCTCGACGAGTACCGAAAAGGGGTCGAATCAGTGTGAGTACCGAAAAATGGTAGAATCCGGGCCAGTACCGGGAAAAGGTAGAATCCGTGCGAGTATCGAAAAACTGTCTCGACGAGTACCGAAAAGGGGTCGAATCAGTGTGAGTACCGAAAAATGGTAGAATCCGGGCCAGTACCGGGAAAAGGTAGAATCCGTGCGAGTATCGAAAAACTGTCTCGACGAGTACCGAAAAGGGGTCGAATCAGTGTGAGTACCGAAAAATGGTAGAATCCGGGCCAGTACCGGGAAAAGGTAGAATCCGTGCGAGTATCGAAAAACTGTCTCGACGAGTACCGAAAAGGGGTCGAATCAGTGTGAGTACCGAAAAATGGTAGAATCCGGGCCAGTACCGGGAAAAGGTAGAATCCGTGCGAGTATCGAAAAACTGTCTCGACGAGTACCGAAAAGGGGTCGAATCAGTGTGAGTACCGAAAAATGGTAGAATCCGGGCCAGTACCGGGAAAAGGTAGAATCCGTGCGAGTATCGAAAAACTGTCTCGACGAGTACCGAAAAGGGGTCGAATCAGTGTGAGTACCGAAAAATGGTAGAATCCGGGCCAGTACCGGGAAAAGGTGAATCCGTGCGAGTATCGAAAAACTGTCTCGACGAGTACCGAAAAGGGGTCGAATCAGTGTGAGTACCGAAAAATGGTAGAATCCGGGCCAGTACCGGGAAAAGGTAGAATCCGTGCGAGTATCGAAAAACTGTCTCGACGAGTACCGAAAAGGGGTCGAATCAGTGTGAGTACCGAAAAATGGTAGAATCCGGGCCAGTACCGGGAAAAGGTGGAATCCGTGCGAGTATCGAAAAACTGTCTCGACGAGTACCGAAAAGGGGTCGAATCAGTGTGAGTACCGAAAAATGGTAGAATCCGGGCCAGTACCGGGAAAAGGTAGAATCCGTGCGAGTATCGAAAAACTGTCTCGACGAGTACCGAAAAGGGGTCGAATCAGTGTGAGTACCGAAAAATGGTAGAATCCGGGCCAGTACCGGGAAAAGGTAGAATCCGTGCGAGTATCGAAAAACTGTCTCGACGAGTACCGAAAAGGGTCGAATCAGTGTGAGTACCGAAAAATGGTAGAATCCGGGCCAGTACCGGGAAAAGGTAGAATCCGTGCGAGTATCGAAAAACTGTCTCGACGAGTACCGAAAAGGGGTCGAATCAGTGTGAGTACCGAAAAATGGTAGAATCCGGGCCAGTACCGGGAAAAGGTAATCCGTGCGAGTATCGAAAAACTGTCTCGACGAGTACCGAAAAGGGGTCGAATCAGTGTGAGTACCGAAAAATGGTAGAATCCGGGCCAGTACCGGAAAAAGTAGAATCCGTGCGAGTATCGAAAAACTGTCTCGACGAGTACCGAAAAGGGGTCGAATCAGTGTGAGTACCGAAAAATGGTAGAATCCGGGCCAGTACCGGGAAAAGGTAGAATCCGTGCGAGTATCGAAAAACTGTCTCGACGAGTACCGAAAAGGGGTCGAATCAGTGTGAGTACCGAAAAATGGTAGAATCCGGGCCAGTACCGGGAAAAGGTAGAATCCGTGCGAGTATCGAAAAACTGTCTCGACGAGTACCGAAAAGGGGTCGAATCAGTGTGAGTACCGAAAAATGGTAGAATCCGGGCCAGTACCGGGAAAAGGTAGAATCCGTGCGAGTATCGAAAAACTGTCTCGACGAGTACCGAAAAGGGGTCGAATCAGTGTGAGTACCGAAAAATGGTAGAATCCGGGCCAGTACCGGGAAAAGGTAGAATCCGTGCGAGTATCGAAAAACTGTCTCGACGAGTACCGAAAAGGGGTCGAATCAGTGTGAGTACCGAAAAATGGTAGAATCCGGGCCAGTACCGGGAAAAGGTAGAATCCGTGCGAGTATCGAAAAACTGTCTCGACGAGTACCGAAAAGGGGTCGAATCAGTGTGAGTACCGAAAAATGGTAGAATCCGGGCCAGTACCGGAAAAGGTAGAATCCGTGCGAGTATCGAAAAACTGTCTCGACGAGTACCGAAAAGGGTCGAATCAGTGTGAGTACCGAAAAATGGTAGAATCCGGGCCAGTACCGGGAAAAGGTGAATCCGTGCGAGTATCGAAAAACTGTCTCGACGAGTACCGAAAAGGGGTCGAATCAGTGTGAGTACCGAAAAATGGTAGAATCCGGGCCAGTACCGGGAAAAGGTAGAATCCGTGCGAGTATCGAAAAACTGTCTCGACGAGTACCGAAAAGGGGTCGAATCAGTGTGAGTACCGAAAAATGGTAGAATCCGGGCCAGTACCGGAAAAAGTAGAATCCGTGCGAGTATCGAAAAACTGTCTCGACGAGTACCGAAAAGGGGTCGAATCAGTGTGAGTACCGAAAAATGGTAGAATCCGGGCCAGTACCGGGAAAAGGTAGAATCCGTGCGAGTATCGAAAAACTGTCTCGACGAGTACCGAAAAGGGGTCGAATCAGTGTGAGTACCGAAAAATGGTAGAATCCGGGCCAGTACCGGGAAAAGGTAGAATCCGTGCGAGTATCGAAAAACTGTCTCGACGAGTACCGAAAAGGGGTCGAATCAGTGTGAGTACCGAAAAATGGTAGAATCCGGGCCAGTACCGGGAAAAGGTAGAATCCGTGCGAGTATCGAAAAACTGTCTCGACGAGTACCGAAAAGGGGTCGAATCAGTGTGAGTACCGAAAAATGGTAGAATCCGGGCCAGTACCGGGAAAAGGTAGAATCCGTGCGAGTATCGAAAAACTGTCTCGACGAGTACCGAAAAGGGGTCGAATCAGTGTGAGTACCGAAAAATGGTAGAATCCGGGCCAGTACCGGGAAAAGGTAGAATCCGTGCGAGTATCGAAAAACTGTCTCGACGAGTACCGAAAAGGGGTCGAATCAGTGTGAGTACCGAAAAATGGTAGAATCCGGGCCAGTACCGGGAAAAGGTAGAATCCGTGCGAGTATCGAAAAACTGTCTCGACGAGTACCGAAAAGGGTCGAATCAGTGTGAGTACCGAAAAATGGTAGAATCCGGGCCAGTACCGGGAAAAGGTGAATCCGTGCGAGTATCGAAAAACTGTCTCGACGAGTACCGAAAAGGGGTCGAATCAGTGTGAGTACCGAAAAATGGTAGAATCCGGGCCAGTACCGGGAAAAGGTGAATCCGTGCGAGTATCGAAAAACTGTCTCGACGAGTACCGAAAAGGGGTCGAATCAGTGTGAGTACCGAAAAATGGTAGAATCCGGGCCAGTACCGGGAAAAGGTAATCCGTGCGAGTATCGAAAAACTGTCTCGACGAGTACCGAAAAGGGGTCGAATCAGTGTGAGTACCGAAAAATGGTAGAATCCGGGCCAGTACCGGGAAAAGGTAGAATCCGTGCGAGTATCGAAAAACTGTCTCGACGAGTACCGAAAAGGGGTCGAATCAGTGTGAGTACCGAAAAATGGTAGAATCCGGGCCAGTACCGGGAAAAGGTAGAATCCGTGCGAGTATCGAAAAACTGTCTCGACGAGTACCGAAAAGGGGTCGAATCAGTGTGAGTACCGAAAAATGGTAGAATCCGGGCCAGTACCGGGAAAAGGTAGAATCCGTGCGAGTATCGAAAAACTGTCTCGACGAGTACCGAAAAGGGGTCGAATCAGTGTGAGTACCGAAAAATGGTAGAATCCGGGCCAGTACCGGGAAAAGGTAGAATCCGTGCGAGTATCGAAAAACTGTCTCGACGAGTACCGAAAAGGGGTCGAATCAGTGTGAGTACCGAAAAATGGTAGAATCCGGGCCAGTACCGGGAAAAGGTAGAATCCGTGCGAGTATCGAAAAACTGTCTCGACGAGTACCGAAAAGGGGTCGAATCAGTGTGAGTACCGAAAAATGGTAGAATCCGGGCCAGTACCGGGAAAAGGTAGAATCCGTGCGAGTATCGAAAAACTGTCTCGACGAGTACCGAAAAGGGGTCGAATCAGTGTGAGTACCGAAAAATGGTAGAATCCGGGCCAGTACCGGGAAAAGGTAGAATCCGTGCGAGTATCGAAAACTGTCTCGACGAGTACCGAAAAGGGGTCGAATCAGTGTGAGTACCGAAAAATGGTAGAATCCGGGCCAGTACCGGGAAAAGGTAGAATCCGTGCGAGTATAGGTAGAATCCGTGCGAGTATCGAAAAACTGTCTCGACGAGTACCGAAAAGGGGTCGAATCAGTGTGAGTACCGAAAAATGGTAGAATCCGGGCCAGTACCGGGAAAAGGTAGAATCCGTGCGAGTATCGAAAAACTGTCTCGACGAGTACCGAAAAGGGGTCGAATCAGTGTGAGTACCGAAAAATGGTAGAATCCGGGCCAGTACCGGGAAAAGGTAATCCGTGCGAGTATCGAAAAACTGTCTCGACGAGTACCGAAAAGGGGTCGAATCAGTGTGAGTACCGAAAAATGGTAGAATCCGGGCCAGTACCGGGAAAAGGTAGAATCCGTGCGAGTATCGAAAAACTGTCTCGACGAGTACCGAAAAGGGGTCGAATCAGTGTGAGTACCGAAAAATGGTAGAATCCGGGCCAGTACCGGGAAAAGGTGAATCCGTGCGAGTATCGAAAAACTGTCTCGACGAGTACCGAAAAGGGGTCGAATCAGTGTGAGTACCGAAAAATGGTAGAATCCGGGCCAGTACCGGGAAAAGGTGAAATCCGTGCGAGTATCGAAAAACTGTCTCGACGAGTACCGAAAAGGGGTCGAATCAGTGTGAGTACCGAAAAATGGTAGAATCCGGGCCAGTACCGGGAAAAGGTAGAATCCGTGCGAGTATCGAAAAACTGTCTCGACGAGTACCGAAAAGGGGTCGAATCAGTGTGAGTACCGAAAAATGGTAGAATCCGGGCCAGTACCGGGAAAAGGTAGAATCCGTGCGAGTATCGAAAAACTGTCTCGACGAGTACCGAAAAGGGGTCGAATCAGTGTGAGTACCGAAAAATGGTAGAATCCGGGCCAGTACCGGGAAAAGGTAGAATCCGTGCGAGTATCGAAAAACTGTCTCGACGAGTACCGAAAAGGGTCGAATCAGTGTGAGTACCGAAAAATGGTAGAATCCGGGCCAGTACCGGGAAAAGGTAGAATCCGTGCGAGTATCGAAAAACTGTCTCGACGAGTACCGAAAAGGGTCGAATCAGTGTGAGTACCGAAAAATGGTAGAATCCGGGCCAGTACCGGGAAAAGGTAGAATCCGTGCGAGTATCGAAAAACTGTCTCGACGAGTACCGAAAAGGGGTCGAATCAGTGTGAGTACCGAAAAATGGTAGAATCCGGGCCAGTACCGGGAAAAGGTAGAATCCGTGCGAGTATCGAAAAACTGTCTCGACGAGTACCGAAAAGGGGTCGAATCAGTGTGAGTACCGAAAAATGGTAGAATCCGGGCCAGTACCGGGAAAAGGTAGAATCCGTGCGAGTATCGAAAAACTGTCTCGACGAGTACCGAAAAGGGTCGAATCAGTGTGAGTACCGAAAAATGGTAGAATCCGGGCCAGTACCGGGAAAAGGTAATCCGTGCGAGTATCGAAAACTGTCTCGACGAGTACCGAAAAGGGGTCGAATCAGTGTGAGTACCGAAAAATGGTAGAATCCGGGCCAGTACCGGGAAAAGGTGAATCCGTGCGAGTATCGAAAAACTGTCTCGACGAGTACCGAAAAGGGGTCGAATCAGTGTGAGTACCGAAAAATGGTAGAATCCGGGCCAGTACCGGGAAAAGGTGAATCCGTGCGAGTATCGAAAAACTGTCTCGACGAGTACCGAAAAGGGGTCGAATCAGTGTGAGTACCGAAAAATGGTAGAATCCGGGCCAGTACCGGGAAAAGGTAGAATCCGTGCGAGTATCGAAAAACTGTCTCGACGAGTACCGAAAAGGGGTCGAATCAGTGTGAGTACCGAAAAATGGTAGAATCCGGGCCAGTACCGGGAAAAGGTGAATCCGTGCGAGTATCGAAAAACTGTCTCGACGAGTACCGAAAAGGGGTCGAATCAGTGTGAGTACCGAAAAATGGTAGAATCCGGGCCAGTACCGGGAAAAGGTAGAATCCGTGCGAGTATCGAAAAACTGTCTCGACGAGTACCGAAAAGGGGTCGAATCAGTGTGAGTACCGAAAAATGGTAGAATCCGGGCCAGTACCGGGAAAAGGTAGAATCCGTGCGAGTATCGAAAAACTGTCTCGACGAGTACCGAAAAGGGGTCGAATCAGTGTGAGTACCGAAAAATGGTAGAATCCGGGCCAGTACCGGGAAAAGGTAGAATCCGTGCGAGTATCGAAAAACTGTCTCGACGAGTACCGAAAAGGGGTCGAATCAGTGTGAGTACCGAAAAATGGTAGAATCCGGGCCAGTACCGGGAAAAGGTAGAATCCGTGCGAGTATCGAAAAACTGTCTCGACGAGTACCGAAAAGGGGTCGAATCAGTGTGAGTACCGAAAAATGGTAGAATCCGGGCCAGTACCGGGAAAAGGTAGAATCCGTGCGAGTATCGAAAAACTGTCTCGACGAGTACCGAAAAGGGGTCGAATCAGTGTGAGTACCGAAAAATGGTAGAATCCGGGCCAGTACCGGGAAAAGGTAGAATCCGTGCGAGTATCGAAAAACTGTCTCGACGAGTACCGAAAAGGGGTCGAATCAGTGTGAGTACCGAAAAATGGTAGAATCCGGGCCAGTACCGGGAAAAGGTAGAATCCGTGCGAGTATCGAAAAACTGTCTCGACGAGTACCGAAAAGGGGTCGAATCAGTGTGAGTACCGAAAAATGGTAGAATCCGGGCCAGTACCGGGAAAAGGTAGAATCCGTGCGAGTATCGAAAAACTGTCTCGACGAGTACCGAAAAGGGGTCGAATCAGTGTGAGTACCGA
Organism: Vitis riparia x Vitis cinerea; assembly: GCA_940586395.1. NCBI lineage: Eukaryota > Viridiplantae > Streptophyta > Magnoliopsida > Vitales > Vitaceae > Vitis > Vitis riparia x Vitis cinerea. The sequence goes on from CALNHZ020000292.1 coordinate 53,369, forward strand.
AAAATGGTAGAATCCGGGCCAGTACCGGGAAAAGGTAGAATCCGTGCGAGTATCGAAAAACTGTCTCGACGAGTACCGAAAAGGGGTCGAATCAGTGTGAGTACCGAAAAATGGTAGAATCCGGGCCAGTACCGGGAAAAGGTAGAATCCGTGCGAGTATCGAAAAACTGTCTCGACGAGTACCGAAAAGGGGTCGAATCAGTGTGAGTACCGAAAAATGGTAGAATCCGGGCCAGTACCGGGAAAAGGTAGAATCCGTGCGAGTATCGAAAAACTGTCTCGACGAGTACCGAAAAGGGGTCGAATCAGTGTGAGTACCGAAAAATGGTAGAATCCGGGCCAGTACCGGGAAAAGGTAGAATCCGTGCGAGTATCGAAAAACTGTCTCGACGAGTACCGAAAAGGGGTCGAATCAGTGTGAGTACCGAAAAATGGTAGAATCCGGGCCAGTACCGGGAAAAGGTAGAATCCGTGCGAGTATCGAAAAACTGTCTCGACGAGTACCGAAAAGGGGTCGAATCAGTGTGAGTACCGAAAAATGGTAGAATCCGGGCCAGTACCGGGAAAAGGTAGAATCCGTGCGAGTATCGAAAAACTGTCTCGACGAGTACCGAAAAGGGGTCGAATCAGTGTGAGTACCGAAAAATGGTAGAATCCGGGCCAGTACCGGGAAAAGGTAGAATCCGTGCGAGTATCGAAAAACTGTCTCGACGAGTACCGAAAAGGGGTCGAATCAGTGTGAGTACCGAAAAATGGTAGAATCCGGGCCAGTACCGGGAAAAGGGAATCCGTGCGAGTATCGAAAAACTGTCTCGACGAGTACCGAAAAGGGGTCGAATCAGTGTGAGTACCGAAAAATGGTAGAATCCGGGCCAGTACCGGGAAAAGGTAATCCGTGCGAGTATCGAAAAACTGTCTCGACGAGTACCGAAAAGGGGTCGAATCAGTGTGAGTACCGAAAAATGGTAGAATCCGGGCCAGTACCGGGAAAAGGTAGAATCCGTGCGAGTATCGAAAAACTGTCTCGACGAGTACCGAAAAGGGGTCGAATCAGTGTGAGTACCGAAAAATGGTAGAATCCGGGCCAGTACCGGGAAAAGGTAGAATCCGTGCGAGTATCGAAAAACTGTCTCGACGAGTACCGAAAAGGGGTCGAATCAGTGTGAGTACCGAAAAATGGTAGAATCCGGGCCAGTACCGGGAAAAGGTAGAATCCGTGCGAGTATCGAAAAACTGTCTCGACGAGTACCGAAAAGGGGTCGAATCAGTGTGAGTACCGAAAAATGGTAGAATCCGGGCCAGTACCGGGAAAAGGTGAATCCGTGCGAGTATCGAAAAACTGTCTCGACGAGTACCGAAAAGGGGTCGAATCAGTGTGAGTACCGAAAAATGGTAGAATCCGGGCCAGTACCGGGAAAAGGTAGAATCCGTGCGAGTATCGAAAAACTGTCTCGACGAGTACCGAAAAGGGGTCGAATCAGTGTGAGTACCGAAAAATGGTAGAATCCGGGCCAGTACCGGGAAAAGGTAATCCGTGCGAGTATCGAAAAACTGTCTCGACGAGTACCGAAAAGGGGTCGAATCAGTGTGAGTACCGAAAAATGGTAGAATCCGGGCCAGTACCGGGAAAAGGTGAATCCGTGCGAGTATCGAAAAACTGTCTCGACGAGTACCGAAAAGGGGTCGAATCAGTGTGAGTACCGAAAAATGGTAGAATCCGGGCCAGTACCGGGAAAAGGTAGAATCCGTGCGAGTATCGAAAAACTGTCTCGACGAGTACCGAAAAGGGGTCGAATCAGTGTGAGTACCGAAAAATGGTAGAATCCGGGCCAGTACCGGGAAAAGGTAATCCGTGCGAGTATCGAAAAACTGTCTCGACGAGTACCGAAAAGGGGTCGAATCAGTGTGAGTACCGAAAAATGGTAGAATCCGGGCCAGTACCGGGAAAAGGTAATCCGTGCGAGTATCGAAAAACTGTCTCGACGAGTACCGAAAAGGGGTCGAATCAGTGTGAGTACCGAAAAATGGTAGAATCCGGGCCAGTACCGGGAAAAGGTAGAATCCGTGCGAGTATCGAAAAACTGTCTCGACGAGTACCGAAAAGGGGTCGAATCAGTGTGAGTACCGAAAAATGGTAGAATCCGGGCCAGTACCGGGAAAAGGTAGAATCCGTGCGAGTATCGAAAAACTGTCTCGACGAGTACCGAAAAGGGGTCGAATCAGTGTGAGTACCGAAAAATGGTAGAATCCGGGCCAGTACCGGGAAAAGGTAATCCGTGCGAGTATCGAAAAACTGTCTCGACGAGTACCGAAAAGGGGTCGAATCAGTGTGAGTACCGAAAAATGGTAGAATCCGGGCCAGTACCGGGAAAAGGTAGAATCCGTGCGAGTATCGAAAAACTGTCTCGACGAGTACCGAAAAGGGGTCGAATCAGTGTGAGTACCGAAAAATGGTAGAATCCGGGCCAGTACCGGGAAAAGGTAGAATCCGTGCGAGTATCGAAAAACTGTCTCGACGAGTACCGAAAAGGGGTCGAATCAGTGTGAGTACCGAAAAATGGTAGAATCCGGGCCAGTACCGGGAAAAGGTAGAATCCGTGCGAGTATCGAAAAACTGTCTCGACGAGTACCGAAAAGGGGTCGAATCAGTGTGAGTACCGAAAAATGGTAGAATCCGGGCCAGTACCGGGAAAAGGTAGAATCCGTGCGAGTATCGAAAAACTGTCTCGACGAGTACCGAAAAGGGGTCGAATCAGTGTGAGTACCGAAAAATGGTAGAATCCGGGCCAGTACCGGGAAAAGGTAGAATCCGTGCGAGTATCGAAAAACTGTCTCGACGAGTACCGAAAAGGGGTCGAATCAGTGTGAGTACCGAAAAATGGTAGAATCCGGGCCAGTACCGGGAAAAGGTGAATCCGTGCGAGTATCGAAAAACTGTCTCGACGAGTACCGAAAAGGGGTCGAATCAGTGTGAGTACCGAAAAATGGTAGAATCCGGGCCAGTACCGGGAAAAGGTAATCCGTGCGAGTATCGAAAAACTGTCTCGACGAGTACCGAAAAGGGGTCGAATCAGTGTGAGTACCGAAAAATGGTAGAATCCGGGCCAGTACCGGGAAAAGGTTGAATCCGTGCGAGTATCGAAAAACTGTCTCGACGAGTACCGAAAAGGGGTCGAATCAGTGTGAGTACCGAAAAATGGTAGAATCCGGGCCAGTACCGGGAAAAGGTGAATCCGTGCGAGTATCGAAAAACTGTCTCGACGAGTACCGAAAAGGGTCGAATCAGTGTGAGTACCGAAAAATGGTAGAATCCGGGCCAGTACCGGGAAAAGGTGAATCCGTGCGAGTATCGAAAAACTGTCTCGACGAGTACCGAAAAGGGGTCGAATCAGTGTGAGTACCGAAAAATGGTAGAATCCGGGCCAGTACCGGGAAAAGGTAGAATCCGTGCGAGTATCGAAAAACTGTCTCGACGAGTACCGAAAAGGGGTCGAATCAGTGTGAGTACCGAAAAATGGTAGAATCCGGGCCAGTACCGGGAAAAGGTAGAATCCGTGCGAGTATCGAAAAACTGTCTCGACGAGTACCGAAAAGGGGTCGAATCAGTGTGAGTACCGAAAAATGGTAGAATCCGGGCCAGTACCGGGAAAAGGTAGAATCCGTGCGAGTATCGAAAAACTGTCTCGACGAGTACCGAAAAGGGGTCGAATCAGTGTGAGTACCGAAAAATGGTAGAATCCGGGCCAGTACCGGGAAAAGGTAGAATCCGTGCGAGTATCGAAAAACTGTCTCGACGAGTACCGAAAAGGGGTCGAATCAGTGTGAGTACCGAAAAATGGTAGAATCCGGGCCAGTACCGGGAAAAGGTAGAATCCGTGCGAGTATCGAAAAACTGTCTCGACGAGTACCGAAAAGGGGTCGAATCAGTGTGAGTACCGAAAAATGGTAGAATCCGGGCCAGTACCGGGAAAAGGTAGAATCCGTGCGAGTATCGAAAAACTGTCTCGACGAGTACCGAAAAGGGGTCGAATCAGTGTGAGTACCGAAAAATGGTAGAATCCGGGCCAGTACCGGGAAAAGGTGAATCCGTGCGAGTATCGAAAAACTGTCTCGACGAGTACCGAAAAGGGGTCGAATCAGTGTGAGTACCGAAAAATGGTAGAATCCGGGCCAGTACCGGGAAAAGGTAGAATCCGTGCGAGTATCGAAAAACTGTCTCGACGAGTACCGAAAAGGGGTCGAATCAGTGTGAGTACCGAAAAATGGTAGAATCCGGGCCAGTACCGGGAAAAGGTAGAATCCGTGCGAGTATCGAAAAACTGTCTCGACGAGTACCGAAAAGGGGTCGAATCAGTGTGAGTACCGAAAAATGGTAGAATCCGGGCCAGTACCGGGAAAAGGTAGAATCCGTGCGAGTATCGAAAAACTGTCTCGACGAGTACCGAAAAGGGGTCGAATCAGTGTGAGTACCGAAAAATGGTAGAATCCGGGCCAGTACCGGGAAAAGGTAGAATCCGTGCGAGTATCGAAAAACTGTCTCGACGAGTACCGAAAAGGGGTCGAATCAGTGTGAGTACCGAAAAATGGTAGAATCCGGGCCAGTACCGGGAAAAGGTAGAATCCGTGCGAGTATCGAAAAACTGTCTCGACGAGTACCGAAAAGGGGTCGAATCAGTGTGAGTACCGAAAAATGGTAGAATCCGGGCCAGTACCGGGAAAAGGTAGAATCCGTGCGAGTATCGAAAAACTGTCTCGACGAGTACCGAAAAGGGGTCGAATCAGTGTGAGTACCGAAAAATGGTAGAATCCGGGCCAGTACCGGGAAAAGGTAGAATCCGTGCGAGTATCGAAAAACTGTCTCGACGAGTACCGAAAAGGGGTCGAATCAGTGTGAGTACCGAAAAATGGTAGAATCCGGGCCAGTACCGGGAAAAGGTAGAATCCGTGCGAGTATCGAAAAACTGTCTCGACGAGTACCGAAAAGGGGTCGAATCAGTGTGAGTACCGAAAAATGGTAGAATCCGGGCCAGTACCGGGAAAAGGTAGAATCCGTGCGAGTATCGAAAAACTGTCTCGACGAGTACCGAAAAGGGGTCGAATCAGTGTGAGTACCGAAAAATGGTAGAATCCGGGCCAGTACCGGGAAAAGGTAGAATCCGTGCGAGTATCGAAAAACTGTCTCGACGAGTACCGAAAAGGGGTCGAATCAGTGTGAGTACCGAAAAATGGTAGAATCCGGGCCAGTACCGGGAAAAGGTAGAATCCGTGCGAGTATCGAAAAACTGTCTCGACGAGTACCGAAAAGGGGTCGAATCAGTGTGAGTACCGAAAAATGGTAGAATCCGGGCCAGTACCGGGAAAAGGTAGAATCCGTGCGAGTATCGAAAAACTGTCTCGACGAGTACCGAAAAGGGGTCGAATCAGTGTGAGTACCGAAAAATGGTAGAATCCGGGCCAGTACCGGGAAAAGGTAGAATCCGTGCGAGTATCGAAAAACTGTCTCGACGAGTACCGAAAAGGGGTCGAATCAGTGTGAGTACCGAAAAATGGTAGAATCCGGGCCAGTACCGGGAAAAGGTAGAATCCGTGCGAGTATCGAAAAACTGTCTCGACGAGTACCGAAAAGGGGTCGAATCAGTGTGAGTACCGAAAAATGGTAGAATCCGGGCCAGTACCGGGAAAAGGTAGAATCCGTGCGAGTATCGAAAAACTGTCTCGACGAGTACCGAAAAGGGGTCGAATCAGTGTGAGTACCGAAAAATGGTAGAATCCGGGCCAGTACCGGGAAAAGTAGAATCCGTGCGAGTATCGAAAAACTGTCTCGACGAGTACCGAAAAGGGGTCGAATCAGTGTGAGTACCTAAAAATGGTAGAATCCGGGCCAGTACCGGGAAAAGGTTGAATCCGTGCGAGTATCGAAAAACTGTCTCGACGAGTACCGAAAAGGGGTCGAATCAGTGTGAGTACCGAAAAATGGTAGAATCCGGGCCAGTACCGAGAAAAAGTAGAATCCGTGCGAGTATCGAAAATCTGTCTCGACGAGTACCGAAAAGGGTCGAATCAGTGTGAGTACCTAAAAATGGTAGAATCCGGGCCAGTACCGGGAAAAGGTTGAATCCGTGCGAGTATCGAAAAACTGTCTCGACGAGTACCGAAAAGGGGTCGAATCAGTGTGAGTACCGAAAAATGGTAGAATCCGAGCCAGTACCGGGAAAAGGTAGAATCCGTGCGAGTATCGAAAAACTGTCTCGACGAGTACCGAAAAGGGGTCGAATCAGTGTGAGTACCTAAAAATGGTAGAATCCGGGCCAGTACCGGGAAAAGGTTGAATCCGTGCGAGTATCGAAAAACTGTCTCGACGAGTACCGAAAAGGGGTCGAATCAGTGTGAGTACCGAAAAATGGTAGAATCCGGGCCAGTACCGAGAAAAGGTAGAATCCGTGCGAGTATCGAAAACTGTCTCGACGAGTACCGAAAAGGGTCGAATCAGTGTGAGTACCTAAAAATGGTAGAATCCGGGCCAGTACCGGGAAAAGGTTGAATCCGTGCGAGTATCGAAAAACTGTCTCGACGAGCACCGAAAAGGGGTCGAATCAGTGTGAGTACCGAAAAATGGTAGAATCCGGGCCAGTACCGGGAAAAAGTAGAATCCGTGCGAGTATCGAAAATCTGTCTCGACGAGTACCGAAAAGGGGTCGAATCAGTGTGAGTACCTAAAAATGGTAGAATCCGGGCCAGTACCGGGAAAAGGTTGAATCCGTGCGAGTATCGAAAAACTGTCTCGACGAGTACCGAAAAGGGGTCGAATCAGTGTGAGTACCGAAAAATGGTAGAATCCGGGCCAGTACCGAGAAAAAGTAGAATCCGTGCGAGTATCGAAAAACTGTCTCGACGAGTACCGAAAAGGGTCGAATCAGTGTGAGTACCTAAAAATGGTAGAATCCGGGCCAGTACCGGGAAAAGGTTGAATCCGTGCGAGTATCGAAAAACTGTCTCGACGAGTACCGAAAAGGGGTCGAATCAGTGTGAGTACCGAAAAATGGTAGAATCCGGGCCAGTACCGGAAAAAGTAGAATCCGTGCGAGTATCGAAAAACTGTCTCGACGAGTACCGAAAAGGGGTCGAATCAGTGTGAGTACCTAAAAATGGTAGAATCCGGGCCAGTACCGGGAAAAGGTTGAATCCGTGCGAGTATCGAAAAACTGTCTCGACGAGTACCGAAAAGGGGTCGAATCAGTGTGAGTACCGAAAAATGGTAGAATCCGGGCCAGTACCGGGAAAAGGTAGAATCCGTGCGAGTATCGAAAAACTGTCTCGACGAGTACCGAAAAGGGGTCGAATCAGTGTGAGTACCTAAAAATGGTAGAATCCGGGCCAGTACCGGGAAAAGGTTGAATCCGTGCGAGTATCGAAAAACTGTCTCGACGAGTACCGAAAAGGGGTCGAATCAGTGTGAGTACCGAAAAATGGTAGAATCCGGGCCAGTACCGGGAAAAGGTAGAATCCGTGCGAGTATCGAAAAACTGTCTCGACGAGTACCGAAAAGGGGTCGAATCAGTGTGAGTACCGAAAAATGGTAGAATCCGGGCCAGTACCGGGAAAAGGTTGAATCCGTGCGAGTATCGAAAAACTGTCTCGACGAGTACCGAAAAGGGGTCGAATCAGTGTGAGTACCGAAAAATGGTAGAATCCGGGCCAGTACCGGGAAAAGGTAGAATCCGTGCGAGTATCGAAAAACTGTCTCGACGAGTACCGAAAAGGGGTCGAATCAGTGTGAGTACCGAAAAATGGTAGAATCCGGGCCAGTACCGGGAAAAGGTAGAATCCGTGCGAGTATCGAAAAACTGTCTCGACGAGTACCGAAAAGGGGTCGAATCAGTGTGAGTACCGAAAAATGGTAGAATCCGGGCCAGTACCGGGAAAAGGTTGAATCCGTGCGAGTATCGAAAAACTGTCTCGACGAGTACCGAAAAGGGGTCGAATCAGTGTGAGTACCGAAAAATGGTAGAATCCGGGCCAGTACCGGGAAAAGGTAGAATCCGTGCGAGTATCGAAAAACTGTCTCGACGAGTACCGAAAAGGGGTCGAATCAGTGTGAGTACCGAAAAATGGTAGAATCCGGGCCAGTACCGGGAAAAGGTAGAATCCGTGCGAGTATCGAAAAACTGTCTCGACGAGTACCGAAAAGGGGTCGAATCAGTGTGAGTACCGAAAAATGGTAGAATCCGGGCCAGTACCGGGAAAAGGTAGAATCCGTGCGAGTATCGAAAAACTGTCTCGACGAGTACCGAAAAGGGGTCGAATCAGTGTGAGTACCGAAAAATGGTAGAATCCGGGCCAGTACCGGGAAAAGGTAGAATCCGTGCGAGTATCGAAAAACTGTCTCGACGAGTACCGAAAAGGGGTCGAATCAGTGTGAGTACCGAAAAATGGTAGAATCCGGGCCAGTACCGGAAAAAGTTGAATCCGTGCGAGTATCGAAAAACTGTCTCGACGAGTACCGAAAAGGGGTCGAATCAGTGTGAGTACCGAAAAATGGTAGAATCCGGGCCAGTACCGGGAAAAGGTAGAATCCGTGCGAGTATCGAAAAACTGTCTCGACGAGTACCGAAAAGGGGTCGAATCAGTGTGAGTACCGAAAAATGGTAGAATCCGGGCCAGTACCGGGAAAAGGTAGAATCCGTGCGAGTATCGAAAAACTGTCTCGACGAGTACCGAAAAGGGGTCGAATCAGTGTGAGTACCGAAAAATGGTAGAATCCGGGCCAGTACCGGGAAAAGGTAGAATCCGTGCGAGTATCGAAAAACTGTCTCGACGAGTACCGAAAAGGGGTCGAATCAGTGTGAGTACCGAAAAATGGTAGAATCCGGGCCAGTACCGGGAAAAGGTAGAATCCGTGCGAGTATCGAAAAACTGTCTCGACGAGTACCGAAAAGGGGTCGAATCAGTGTGAGTACCGAAAAATGGTAGAATCCGGGCCAGTACCGGGAAAAGGTAGAATCCGTGCGAGTATCGAAAAACTGTCTCGACGAGTACCGAAAAGGGGTCGAATCAGTGTGAGTACCGAAAAATGGTAGAATCCGGGCCAGTACCGGGAAAAGGTAGAATCCGTGCGAGTATCGAAAAACTGTCTCGACGAGTACCGAAAAGGGGTCGAATCAGTGTGAGTACCGAAAAATGGTAGAATCCGGGCCAGTACCGGGAAAAGGTAGAATCCGTGCGAGTATCGAAAAACTGTCTCGACGAGTACCGAAAAGGGTCGAATCAGTGTGAGTACCGAAAAATGGTAGAATCCGGGCCAGTACCGGGAAAAGGTTGAATCCGTGCGAGTATCGAAAAACTGTCTCGACGAGTACCGAAAAGGGGTCGAATCAGTGTGAGTACCGAAAAATGGTAGAATCCGGGCCAGTACCGGGAAAAGGTAGAATCCGTGCGAGTATCGAAAAACTGTCTCGACGAGTACCGAAAAGGGGTCGAATCAGTGTGAGTACCGAAAAATGGTAGAATCCGGGCCAGTACCGGGAAAAGGTTGAATCCGTGCGAGTATCGAAAAACTGTCTCGACGAGTACCGAAAAGGGGTCGAATCAGTGTGAGTACCGAAAAATGGTAGAATCCGGGCCAGTACCGGGAAAAGGTAGAATCCGTGCGAGTATCGAAAAACTGTCTCGACGAGTACCGAAAAGGGGTCGAATCAGTGTGAGTACCGAAAAATGGTAGAATCCGGGCCAGTACCGGGAAAAGGTAGAATCCGTGCGAGTATCGAAAAACTGTCTCGACGAGTACCGAAAAGGGGTCGAATCAGTGTGAGTACCGAAAAATGGTAGAATCCGGGCCAGTACCGGGAAAAGGTAGAATCCGTGCGAGTATCGAAAAACTGTCTCGACGAGTACCGAAAAGGGGTCGAATCAGTGTGAGTACCGAAAAATGGTAGAATCCGGGCCAGTACCGGGAAAAGGTAGAATCCGTGCGAGTATCGAAAAACTGTCTCGACGAGTACCGAAAAGGGGTCGAATCAGTGTGAGTACCGAAAAATGGTAGAATCCGGGCCAGTACCGGGAAAAGGTAGAATCCGTGCGAGTATCGAAAAACTGTCTCGACGAGTACCGAAAAGGGGTCGAATCAGTGTGAGTACCGAAAAATGGTAGAATCCGGGCCAGTACCGGGAAAAGGTAGAATCCGTGCGAGTATCGAAAAACTGTCTCGACGAGTACCGAAAAGGGGTCGAATCAGTGTGAGTACCGAAAAATGGTAGAATCCGGGCCAGTACCGGGAAAAGGTAGAATCCGTGCGAGTATCGAAAAACTGTCTCGACGAGTACCGAAAAGGGGTCGAATCAGTGTGAGTACCGAAAAATGGTAGAATCCGGGCCAGTACCGGGAAAAGGTAGAATCCGTGCGAGTATCGAAAAACTGTCTCGACGAGTACCGAAAAGGGGTCGAATCAGTGTGAGTACCGAAAAATGGTAGAATCCGGGCCAGTACCGGGAAAAGGTAGAATCCGTGCGAGTATCGAAAAACTGTCTCGACGAGTACCGAAAAGGGGTCGAATCAGTGTGAGTACCGAAAAATGGTAGAATCCGGGCCAGTACCGGAAAAGGTAGAATCCGTGCGAGTATCGAAAAACTGTCTCGACGAGTACCGAAAAGGGGTCGAATCAGTGTGAGTACCGAAAAATGGTAGAATCCGGGCCAGTACCGGGAAAAGGTTGAATCCGTGCGAGTATCGAAAAACTGTCTCGACGAGTACCGAAAAGGGGTCGAATCAGTGTGAGTACCGAAAAATGGTAGAATCCGAGCCAGTACCGGGAAAAAGTAGAATCCGTGCGAGTATCGAAAAACTGTCTCGACGAGTACCGAAAAGGGGTCGAATCAGTGTGAGTACCGAAAAATGGTAGAATCCGGGCCAGTACCGGGAAAAGGTTGAATCCGTGCGAGTATCGAAAAACTGTCTCGACGAGTACCGAAAAGGGGTCGAATCAGTGTGAGTACCGAAAAATGGTAGAATCCGGGCCAGTACCGGGAAAAAGTAGAATCCGTGCGAGTATCGAAAAACTGTCTCGACGAGTACCGAAAAAGGGTCGAATCAGTGTGAGTACCTAAAAATGGTAGAATCCGGGCCAGTACCGGGAAAAGGTTGAATCCGTGCGAGTATCGAAAAACTGTCTCGACGAGCACCGAAAAGGGGTCGAATCAGTGTGAGTACCGAAAAATGGTAGAATCCGGGCCAGTACCGAGAAAAAGTAGAATCCGTGCGAGTATCGAAAACTGTCTCGACGAGTACCGAAAAGGGGTCGAATCAGTGTGAGTACCTAAAAATGGTAGAATCCGGGCCAGTACCGGGAAAAGGTTGAATCCGTGCGAGTATCGAAAAACTGTCTCGACGAGTACCGAAAAGGGGTCGAATCAGTGTGAGTACCGAAAAATGGTAGAATCCGGGCCAGTACCGGGAAAAGGTAGAATCCGTGCGAGTATCGAAAAACTGTCTCGACGAGTACCGAAAAAGGGTCGAATCAGTGTGAGTACCGAAAAATGGTAGAATCCGGGCCAGTACCGGGAAAAGGTAGAATCCGTGCGAGTATCGAAAAACTGTCTCGACGAGCACCGAAAAGGGGTCGAATCAGTGTGAGTACCGAAAAATGGTAGAATCCGGCCAGTACCGAGAAAAGGTAGAATCCGTGCGAGTATCGAAAAACTGTCTCGACGAGTACCGAAAAGGGGTCGAATCAGTGTGAGTACCTAAAAATGGTAGAATCCGGGCCAGTACCGGGAAAAGGTAGAATCCGTGCGAGTATCGAAAAACTGTCTCGACGAGTACCGAAAAGGGGTCGAATCAGTGTGAGTACCGAAAAATGGTAGAATCCGAGCCAGTACGGAGAAAAGTAGAATCCGTGCGAGTATCGAAAACTGTCTCGACGAGTACCGAAAAGGGTCGAATCAGTGTGAGTACCTAAAAATGGTAGAATCCGGGCCAGTACCGGGAAAAGGTTGAATCCGTGCGAGTATCGAAAAACTGTCTCGACGAGTACCGAAAAGGGGTCGAATCAGTGTGAGTACCGAAAAATGGTAGAATCCGAGCCAGTACCGGAAAAAGTAGAATCCGTGCGAGTATCGAAAACTGTCTCGACGAGTACCGAAAAGGGTCGAATCAGTGTGAGTACCGAAAAATGGTAGAATCCGGGCCAGTACCGGGAAAAGGTTGAATCCGTGCGAGTATCGAAAAACTGTCTCGACGAGCACCGAAAAGGGGTCGAATCAGTGTGAGTACCGAAAAATGGTAGAATCCGAGCCAGTACCGAGAAAAGGTAGAATCCGTGCGAGTATCGAAAACTGTCTCGACGAGTACCGAAAAAGGGTCGAATCAGTGTGAGTACCGAAAAATGGTAGAATCCGGGCCAGTACCGGGAAAAGGTGAATCCGTGCGAGTATCGAAAAACTGTCTCGACGAGCACCGAAAAGGGGTCGAATCAGTGTGAGTACCGAAAAATGGTAGAATCCGGGCCAGTACCGAGAAAAGGTAGAATCCGTGCGAGTATCGAAAAACTGTCTCGACGAGTACCGAAAAGGGGTCGAATCAGTGTGAGTACCTAAAAATGGTAGAATCCGGGCCAGTACCGGGAAAAGGTTGAATCCGTGCGAGTATCGAAAAACTGTCTCGACGAGTACCGAAAAGGGGTCGAATTAGTGTGAGTACCGAAAAATGGTAGAATCCGGGCCAGTACCGGAAAAAGTAGAATCCGTGCGAGTATCGAAAAACTGTCTCGACGAGTACCGAAAAGGGGTCGAATCAGTGTGAGTACCGAAAAATGGTAGAATCCGGGCCAGTACCGGGAAAAGGTTGAATCCGTGCGAGTATCGAAAAACTGTCTCGACGAGTACCGAAAAGGGGTCGAATCAGTGTGAGTACCGAAAAATGGTAGAATCCGGGCCAGTACCGGGAAAAAGTTGAATCCGTGCGAGTATCGAAAAACTGTCTCGACGAGTACCGAAAAGGGGTCGAATCAGTGTGAGTACCGAAAAATGGTAGAATCCGGCCAGTACCGGGAAAAGTTGAATCCGTGCGAGTATCGAAAAACTGTCTCGACGAGTACCGAAAAGGGGTCGAATCAGTGTGAGTACCGAAAAATGGTAGAATCCGGGCCAGTACCGGGAAAAGGTAGAATCCGTGCGAGTATCGAAAAACTGTCTCGACGAGTACCGAAAAGGGTCGAATCAGTGTGAGTACCGAAAAATGGTAGAATCCGGGCCAGTACCGGGAAAAGTAGAATCCGTGCGAGTATCGAAAAACTGTCTCGACGAGTACCGAAAAGGGGTCGAATCAGTGTGAGTACCGAAAAATGGTAGAATCGGGCCAGTACCGGAAAAGGTAGAATCCGTGCGAGTATCGAAAAACTGTCTCGACGAGTACCGAAAGGGGTCGAATCAGTGTGAGTACCGAAAAATGGTAGAATCCGGGCCAGTACCGGAAAAGGTGAATCCGTGCGAGTATCGAAAAACTGTCTCGACGAGTACCGAAAAGGGGTCGAATCAGTGTGAGTACCGAAAAATGGTAGAATCCGGGCCAGTACCGGAAAAGGTAGAATCCGTGCGAGTATCGAAAAACTGTCTCGACGAGTACCGAAAAGGGGTCGAATCAGTGTGAGTACCGAAAAATGGTAGAATCCGGGCCAGTACCGAGAAAAGTAGAATCCGTGCGAGTATCGAAAACTGTCTCGACGAGTACCGAAAAGGGGTCGAATCAGTGTGAGTACCGAAAAATGGTAGAATCCGGGCCAGTACCGAGAAAAGGTTGAATCCGTGCGAGTATCGAAAAACTGTCTCGACGAGTACCGAAAAGGGGTCGAATCAGTGTGAGTACCGAAAATGGTAGAATCCGGGCCAGTACCGGGAAAAGGTAGAATCCGTGCGAGTATCGAAAAACTGTCTCGACGAGTACCGAAAAGGGGTCGAATCAGTGTGAGTACCGAAAAATGGTAGAATCCGGGCCAGTACCGGAGAAAAGGTAGAATCCGTGCGAGTATCGAAAACTGTCTCGACGAGTACCGAAAAGGGTCGAATCAGTGTGAGTACCGAAAAATGGTAGAATCCGGGCCAGTACCGGGAAAAGGTGTGAATCCGTGCGAGCGAAAAACTGTCTCGACGAGTACCGAAAAGGGTCGAATCAGTGTGAGTACCGAAAATGGTAGAATCCGAGCCAGTACCGAGAAAAAGTAGAATCCGTGCGAGTATCGAAAAACTGTCTCGACGAGTACCGAAAAGGGGTCGAATCAGTGTGAGTACCGAAAAATGGTAGAATCCGGGCCAGTACCGGGAAAAGGTTGAATCCGTGCGAGTATCGAAAAACTGTCTCGACGAGCACCGAAAAGGGGTCGAATCAGTGTGAGTACCGAAAAATGGTAGAATCCGAGCCAGTACCGAAAAGTAGAATCCGTGCGAGTATCGAAAAACTGTCTCGACGAGTACCGAAAAAGGGGTCGAATCAGTGTGAGTACCTAAAAATGGTAGAATCCGGGCCAGTACCGGGAAAAGGTTGAATCCGTGCGAGTATCGAAAACTGTCTCGACGAGCACCGAAAAGGGGTCGAATCAGTGTGAGTACCGAAAAATGGTAGAATCCGAGCCAGTACCGAGAAAAAGTAGAATCCGTGCGAGTATCGAAAATCTGTCTCGACGAGTACCGAAAAGGGGTCGAATCAGTGTGAGTACCTAAAAATGGTAGAATCCGGGCCATACCGGGAAAAGGTAGAATCCGTGCGAGTATCGAAAAACTGTCTCGACGAGCACCGAAAAGGGTCGAATCAGTGTGAGTACCGAAAAATGGTAGAATCCGAGCCAGTACGGAGAAAAAGTAGAATCCGTGCGAGTATCGAAAATCTGTCTCGACGAGTACCGAAAAAGGGTCGAATCAGTGTGAGTACCTAAAAATGGTAGAATCCGGGCCAGTACCGGGAAAAGGTTGAATCCGTGCGAGTATCGAAAAACTGTCTCGACGAGCACCGAAAAGGGGTCGAATAGTGTGAGTACCGAAAAATGGTAGAATCCGAGCCAGTACCGGAGAAAAGTAGAATCCGTGCGAGTATCGAAAATCTGTCTCGACGAGTACCGAAAAAGGGTCGAATCAGTGTGAGTACCTAAAAATGGTAGAATCCGGGCCAGTACCGGGAAAGGTTGAATCCGTGCGAGTATCGAAAAACTGTCTCGACGAGTACCGAAAAGGGGTCGAATTAGTGTGAGTACCGAAAATGGTAGAATCCGAGCCAGTACCGAGAAAAAGTAGAATCCGTGCGAGTATCGAAAATCTGTCTCGACGAGTACCGAAAAGGGTCGAATCAGTGTGAGTACCTAAAAATGGTAGAATCCGGGCCAGTACCGGGAAAAGGTTGAATCCGTGCGAGTATCGAAAAACTGTCTCGACGAGCACCGAAAAGGGGTCGAATCAGTGTGAGTACCGAAAAATGGTAGAATCCGAGCCAGTACCGAGAAAAAGTAGAATCCGTGCGAGTATCGAAAACTGTCTCGACGAGTACCGAAAAGGGTCGAATCAGTGTGAGTACCTAAAAATGGTAGAATCCGGGCCAGTACCGGGAAAAGGTTAATCCGTGCGAGTATCGAAAAACTGTCTCGACGAGCACCGAAAAGGGGTCGAATCAGTGTGAGTACCGAAAAATGGTAGAATCCGAGCCAGTACCGGAAAAAGTAGAATCCGTGCGAGTATCGAAAAACTGTCTCGACGAGTACCGAAAAAGGGTCGAATCAGTGTGAGTACCTAAAATGGTAGAATCCGGGCCAGTACCGGGAAAAGTTGAATCCGTGCGAGTATCGAAAAACTGTCTCGACGAGCACCGAAAAGGGGTCGAATCAGTGTGAGTACCGAAAAATGGTAGAATCCGGGCCAGTACCGAGAAAAGTAGAATCCGTGCGAGTATCGAAAAACTGTCTCGACGAGTACCGAAAAGGGTCGAATCAGTGTGAGTACCGAAAAATGGTAGAATCCGGGCCAGTACCGGGAAAAGGTTGAATCCGTGCGAGTATCGAAAACTGTCTCGACGAGTACCGAAAAGGGGTCGAATCAGTGTGAGTACCGAAAAATGGTAGAATCCGGGCCAGTACCGAGAAAAAGTAGAATCCGTGCGAGTATCGAAAAACTGTCTCTCGACGAGTACCGAAAAGGGGTCGAATCAGTGTGAGTACCGAAAAATGGTAGAATCCGGGCCAGTACGGGAAAAAGTAGAATCCGTGCGAGTATCGAAAAACTGTCTCGACGAGTACCGAAAAGGGTCGAATCAGTGTGAGTACCTAAAAATGGTAGAATCCGGGCCAGTACCGGGAAAAGGTTGAATCCGTGCGAGTATCGAAAACTGTCTCGACGAGCACCGAAAAGGGTCGAATCAGTGTGAGTACCGAAAAATGGTAGAATCCGGGCCAGTACGGGAAAAAGTAGAATCCGTGCGAGTATCGAAAACTGTCTCGACGAGTACCGAAAAAGGGTCGAATCAGTGTGAGTACCTAAAAATGGTAGAATCCGGGCCAGTACCGGGAAAAGTTGAATCCGTGCGAGTATCGAAAAACTGTCTCGACGAGCACCGAAAAGGGGTCGAATTAGTGTGAGTACCGAAAAATGGTAGAATCCGAGCCAGTACGAGAAAAAGTAGAATCCGTGCGAGTATCGAAAATCTGTCTCGACGAGTCTCGAAAAGGGTCGAATCAGTGTGATTACCTAAAAATGGTAGAATCCGGCCAGTACGGGAAAAGGTTGAATCCGTGCGAGTATCGAAAAACTGTCTCGACGAGCACCGAAAAGGGGTTCGAATTACGTGTGAAGTACGAAAATGTCGAATCCGAGCCAGTACTGAGAAAAGTAGACTCCGTGCGAGTATCGAAAATCTGTCTCGACGAGTACCGAAAAAGGGTCGAATCAGTGTGAGTACCTAAAATGTAGATCCGGGCCAGTACCGGGAAAAGGTTGAATCCGTGCGAAGTATCGAAAAACTGTCTCGACTAGCACAGAAAAGGGGTCGAATAGTGTGAGTACCGAAAAATGGTTAGAATCCGAGCCAGTACCGAGAAAAAGTAGAATCCGTGCGAGTATCGAAAATCTTTGTCTCGCCGAGTACGAAAAAGGGTCGAATCAGTGGTAAGTACTAAAAATGGTAAAATCCGGGCCAGTACCGGGAAAAGGTTGAATCCGTGCGAGTATCGAAAAACTGTCTCGACGAGCCACAGAAAAGGGGTCGATTAGTGTGAGACCGAAAAATTGGTAGAATCCGAGCCATTACTGAGAAAAAGTAGAATCCGTGCGAGTATCGAAAATCTGTCTCGACGAGTACCCGAAAAAGGGTCGAATCAGTGTGAGACCTAAAAATTGGTAGAATCCGGGCCAAGTACCGGGAAAAGGGTGAATCCGTGCGAGTAGCGAAAAACTGTCTCGGACGAGCACCGAAAGGTGTCGAATTAGTGTGAGTACCGAAAAATGAAGTAGAATCCGAGCCTAGTACTGAGGAAAAAGCTAGAATCGTGCGAGTATCGAAATCTGTCTCGACGAGTACCGAAAAAGGGTCGAATCAGTGTGAGTACCTAAAAATGGTAGAATCCGGGCCATTACCGGGAAAAGGTTGAATCCGTGCGAGTATCGACAAACTGTCTCGACTAGCACGAAAAGGGGTCGAATTAGTGTGAGTACCGAAAAATGGTAGAATCCGCGCCTAGTACCGAGAAAAGTAGGAATCCGTGGCGTATCGAAAATCGGTCTCGACGAGTACCCGAAAAGGGTCGAATCAGTGTGAGTACCTAAAAATGGTAGAATCCGGGCCAGTACCGGGAAAAGGTGAATCCGTGCGAGTATCGAAAAACTGTCTCGACGAGTACCGAAAAGGGGTCGAATCAGTGTGAGTACCGAAAAATGGTAGAATCCGAGCCAGTACCAGAGAAAAAGTAGAATCCGTGCGAGTATCGAAAAACTGTCTCGACGAGTACCGAAAAGGGGTCGAATCAGTGTGAGTACCTAAAATGGTAGAATCCGGGCCAGTACCGGGAAAAGGTTGAATCCGTGCGAGTATCGAAAAACTGTCTCGACGAGTACCGAAAAGGGGTCGAATCAGTGTGAGTACCGAAAAATGGTAGAATCCGGCCGGTACCGGAAAAGGTGGAATCCGTGCGAGTATCGAAAACTGTCTCGACGAGTACCGAAAAGGGGTCGAATCATGTGAGTACCTAAAAATGGTAGAATCCGGGCCAGTACGGGAAAAGGTAGAATCCGTGCGAGTATCGAAAAACTGTCTCGACGAGTACCGAAAAGGGGTCGAATCAGTGTGAGTACCGAAAATGGTAGAATCCGGGCCAGTATCGGGAAAAGGTGAATCCGTGCGAGTATCGAAAAACTGTCTCGACGAGTACCGAAAAGGGGTCGAATCAGTGTGAGTACCTAAAATGGTAGAATCCGGGCCAGTACCGGGAAAGTGAATCCGTGCGAGTATCGAAAAACTGTCTCGACGAGTACCGAAAGGGGTCGAATCAGTGTGAGTAACGAAAAATGGTAGAATCCGGCCCAGTACCGGGAAAAGGTATATCGGTGCGAGTATCGAAAAACTGTCTCGACGAGTACCGAAAAGGGGTCGAATCAGTGTGATACCTAAAAATGGTAGAATCCGGGCCAGTACCGGGAAAAGGTTGAATCCGTGCGAGTATCGAAAAACTGTCTCGACGAGTACCGAAAAGAGGTCGAATCAGTGTGAGTACCGAAAAATGGTAGAATCCGGGCCGGTACCGGGAAAAGGTGGATCCGTGCGAGTATCGAAAAAACTGTCTCGACGAGTACCACGAAAGGGGTCGAATCAGTGTGAGTACCGAAAATGGTAGAATCCGGGCCAGTACCGGGAAAAGGTGGAATCCGTGCGAGTATCGAAAAACTGTCTCGACGAGTACCGAAAAGGGGTCGAATCAGTGTGAGTACCAAAAATGGTAGAATCCGGGCCCGTACCGGGAAAAGGGAATCCGTGCGAGTATCGAAAACTGTCTCGACGAGTACCGAAAAGGGGTCGAATCAGTGTGAGTAGCTAAAAATGGTAGAATCCGGGCCATACCGGGAAAAGGTTGAATCCGTGCGAGTATCGAAAACTGTCTCGACGAGTACCGAAAAGGGTGAATCAATGTGAGTACCGAAAATGGTAGAATCCGGCCAGTACCGGAGAAAAGGCGGAATCCGTGCGAGTATCGAAAACTGTCTCGACGAGTACCGAAAAGGGGTCGAATCAGTGTGAGTACCGAAAAATGGTAGAATCCGCGAGTACCGGGAAAAATGTTGAATCCGTGCGAGTATCGAAAAACTGTCTCGACGACTACCGAAAAGGGGTCGAATAGGTGAGTACCTAAAAATGGTAGAATCCGGGCCAGTACCCGGAAAAGGTTGAATCCGTGCGAGTATCGAAAAATTGTCTCGACGAGTACCAAAAGGGTCGAATCAGTGGGAGTACCGAAAAATGGTAGAATCCGGCCCAGTACGGAGAAGGTGAATCCGTGCGAGTATCGAAAACTGTCTCGACGAGTACCGAAAAGGGGTCGAATCAGTGTGAGTACCTAAAAATGGTAGAATCCAGGCCAGTCCCGGAAAAGGTAGAATCCGTGCGAGTATCGAAAAATGTCTCGACGAGTACCAAAAGGGGTCGAATCAGTGTGAGTACCGAAAAATGGTAGAATCCGGCCAGTACGGAGAAAAGGTAGAATCCGTGCGAGTATCGAAAACTGTCTCGACGAGTACCGAAAAGGGGTCGAATCAGTGTGAGTACCTAAATGGTAGAATCGGGCCAGTACCGGGAAAGGTAGAATCCGGGCCAGTACCGGGAAAGGTTGAATCCGTGATAGTATCGAAAAACTGTCTCGTTAGTACCGAAAAGGGGCGAATCAGTGTGAGTACCGAAAAATGGTAGAATCCGGGCCAGTACCGAAAAGGTGAATCCGTGCGAGTATCGAAACTATCTCGACGATAGCGAAAAAACTGTCTCGACGAGTACCGAAAAGGGGTCGAATCAGTGTGCGTACCGAAAATGGTAGAATCCGGGCCAGTCACGAGAAAAGGTGGAATCCGTGCGAGTATCGAAAAACTTCTCGACGAGTACCGAAAAGGGGTCGAATCAGTGTGAGTACCGAAAAATGGTAGAATCCGGGCCAGTACCGGAAAAGGTTGAATCCGTGCGAGTATCGAAAAACTGTCTCGACGAGTACCGAAAAGGGGTCGAATCAGTGTGAGTACCTAAAAATGGTAGAATCCGGGCCAGTACCGGGAAAAGGTTGAATCCGTGCGAGTATCGAAAAACTGTCTCGACGAGTACCGAAAAGGGTCGAATCAGTGTGAGTACCTAAAAATGGTAGAATCCAGGCCAGTACCGGGAAAAGGTTGAATCCGTGCGAGTATCGAAAAACTGTCTCGACGAGTACCGAAAAGGGGTCGAATCAGTGGGAGTACCGAAAAATGGTAGAATCCGAGCCAGTACCGGAGAAAAGGTAGAATCCGTGCGAGTATCGAAAAACTGTCTCGACGAGTACCGAAAAGGGGTCGAATCAGTGTGAGTACCTAAAAATGGTAGAATCGGGAAGTACCGGGAAAAGGTAGAATCCGGGCCAGTACCGGGAAAAGGTTGAATCCGTGCGAGTATCGAAAAACTGTCTCGACGAGTACCGAAAAGGGGTCGAATCAGTGTGAGTACCGAAAAATGGTAGAATCCGGGCCGGTACCGGGAAAAGTAGAATCCGTGCGAGTATCGAACAACTGTCTCGACGAGTACCGAAAAGGGGTCGAATCAGTGTGAGTACCGAAAAATGATAGAATCCGGGCCAGTACCGGGAAAAGGTTGAATCCGTGCGAGTATCGAAAAACTGTCTCGACGAGTACCGAAAAGGGTCGAATCAGTGTGAGTACCGAAAATGGTAGAATCCGGGCCAGTACCGGGAAAAGGTGGAATCCGTGCGAGTATCGAAAATTGTCTCGACGAGTACCGAAAAGGGGTCGAATCAGTGTGAGTACCTAAAAATGGTAGAATCCGGGCCGGTACCGGGAAAAAGGTGGAATCCGTGCGAGTATCGAAAAACTGTCTCGACGAGTACCGAAAAGGGTCGAATCAGTGTGAGTACCGAAAAATGGTAGAATCCGAGCCAGTACGGGAAAAGTTAGAATCCGTGCGAGTATCGAAAAACTGTCTCGACGAGTACCGAAAAGGGTCGAATCAGTGTGAGTACCTAAAAATGGTAGAATCCGGGCGAGTACCGAGAAAAGGTAGAATCCGTGCGAGTATCGAAAAACTGTCTCGACGAGCACCGAAAAGGGTCGAATCAGTGTGAGTAACGAAAAGTGGTAGAATCGGGGTGATTACCGGGAAAAGGTAGAATCCGTGCGAGTATCGAAAACTGTCTCGACGAGTACCGAAAAGGGGTCGAATCAGTGTGAGTAGCTAAAAATGGTAGAATCCGAGCCAGTACCGGGAAAAGGTTGAATCCGTGCGAGTATCGAAAAACTGTCTCGACGAGTACCGAAAAGGGGTCGAATCAGTGTGAGTACCGAAAAATGGTAGAATCCGAGCCAGTACCGAGAAAAGGTAGAATCCGTGCGAGTATCGAAAACTGTCTCGACGAGTACCGAAAAGGGGTCGAATCAGTGTGAGTACCTAAAATGGTAGAATCCGGGCCAGTACCGAGAAAAGGTAGAATCCGTGCGAGTATCGAAAAACTGTCTCGACGAGTACCGAAAAGGGGTCGAATCAGTGTAGTAACGAAAATGGTAGAATCGGGGTGATTACCGAGAAAAGATAGAATCCGTGCGAGTATCGAAAAACTGTCTCGACGAGTACCGAAAAGGGGTCGAATCAGTGTGAGTACCGAAAAATGATAGAATCCGGGCCAGTACCGGGAAAAGGTTGAATCCGTGCGAGTATCGAAAAACTGTCTCGACGAGTACCGAAAAGGGTCGAATCAGTGTGAGTACCGAAAAATGGTAGAATCCGGGCCAGTACCGGGAAAAGGTGGAATCCGTGCGAGTATCGAAAAACTGTCTCGACGAGTACCGAAAAGGGGTCGAATCAGTGTGAGTACCTAAAAATGGTAGAATCCGGGCCAGTACCGGGAAAAGTTGAATCCGTGCGAGTATCGAAAAACTGTCTCGACGAGTACCGAAAAGGGGTCGAATCAGTGTGAGTACCGAAAAATGGTAGAATCCGGGCCGGTACCGGGAAAAGGTGGAATCCGTGCGAGTATCGAAAAACTGTCTCGACGAGTACCGAAAAGGGGTCGAATCAGTGTGAGTACCGAAAATGGTAGAATCCGGGCCAGTACCGGGAAAAGGTTGGAATCCGTGCGAGTATCGAAAAACTGTCTCGACGAGTACCGAAAAGGTGTCGAATCAGTGTGAGTACCGAAAAATGGTAGAATCCGGGCCGGTACCGGGAAAAGGTGAATCCATGCGAGTATCGAAAACTGTCTCGACGAGTACTGAAAAGGGGTCGAATCAGTGTGAGTACCGAAAAATGGTAGAATCCGGGCCAGTACCGGGAAAAGGTTGAATCCGTGCGAGTATCGAAAAACTGTCTCGACGAGTACCGAAAGGGGTCGAATCAGTGTGAGTACCGAAAAATGGTAGAATCCGGGCCAGTACCGGGAAAATGTGGAATCCGTGCGAGTATCCAAAACTGTCTCGACGAGTACCGAAAAGGGGTCGAATCAGTGTGAGTACCTAAAAATGGTAGAATCCGGGCCAGTACCGGGAAAATGTTGAATCCGTGCGAGTATCGAAAAACTGTCTCGACGAGTACCGAAAAGGGGTCGAATCAGTGTGAGTACCGAAAAATGGTAGAATCCGGGCCAGTACCGGGAAAAGGTGGAATCCGTGCGAGTATCGAAAAACTGTCTCGACGAGTACCGAAAAGGGGTCGAATCAGTGTGAGTACCTAAAAATGGTAGAATCCGGGCCAGTACCGGGAAAAGGTTGAATCCGTGCGAGTATCGAAAAACTGTCTCGACGAGTACCGAAAAGGGGTCGAATCAGTGTGAGTACCGAAAAATGGTAGAATCCGGGCCGTACCGGGAAAAGGTGGAATCCGTGCGAGTATCGAACAACTGTCTCGACGAGTACCGAAAAGGGGTCGAATCAGTGTGAGTAGCTAAAAATGGTAGAATCCTGGCCAGTACCGGGAAAGGTGAATCCGTGCGATTATCGAAAAACTGTCTCGACGAGTACCGAAAAGGGGTCGAATCAGTGTGAGTACCAAAAAATGGTAGAATCCGGGCCGGTACCGGGAAAAGGTGGAATCCGTGCGAGTATCGAAAAACTGTCTCGACGAGTACCGAAAAGGGGTCGAATCAGTGTGAGTACCCAAAAATGGTAGAATCCGAGCCAGTACGGAGAAAAGGTAGAATCCGTGCGAGTATCGAAAAACTGTCTCGACGAGCACGGAAAAGGGGTCGAATCAGTGTAGTAACGAAAGTGGTAGAATTGGGGGATTACCGGGAAAAGGTAAAATCCGTGCGAGTATCGAAAACCTGTCTTGACGAGTACCGAAAAGGGGTCGAATCAGTGTGAGTACCGAAAAATGGTAGAATCCGGCCGGGACCGGGAAAAGGTGGAATCCGTGCGAGTATCGAACAACTGTCTCGACGAGTACCGAAAAGGGGTCGAATCAGTGTGAGTACCGAAAAATGATAGAATCCGGGGCATACCGGGAAAAATCCGTGCGTGTATCGAAAAGCTAACTCGACGAGTATCGAAAAACTGTCTCGACGAGTACCGAAAAGGGGCCGAATCAGTGTGAGTACCGAAAAATGGTAGAATCCGGGCGAGTACCGAAAAAGGCGGAATCCGTGCGAGTATCGAAAAACTGTCTCGACGAGTACCGAAAAGGGGTCGAATCGTGTGAGTACAGAAAAATGGTAGAATCCGGGCGAGTACCGGGAAAAGGTAGAATCCGTGCGAGTATCGAAAAACTGTCTCGACGAGTACCGAAAAGGGGTCGAATCAGTGTGAGTACCGAAAAATGGTAGAATCCGGGCAATTACCGGGAAAAGGTAGAATCCGTGCGAGTATCGAAAACTGTCTCGACGAGTACCGAAAAGGGGTCGAATCAGTGTGAGTACCTAAAAATGGTAGAATCCGGGCCAGTACCGGGAAAGGTGAATCCGTGCGAGTATCGAAAAACTGTCTCGACGAGTACCGAAAAGGGGTCGAATAAGTGTGAGTACCAAAAATGGTAGAATCCGGGCCGGTACCGGGAAAAGGTGGAATCCGTGCGAGTATCGAAAAACTGTCTCGACGAGTACCGAAAAGGGGTCGAATCAGTGTGAGTACCCAAAAATGGTGGAATCCGAGCCAGTACGGAGAAAAGGTTAGAATCCGTGCGAGTATCGAAAAACTGTCTCGACGAGCACGGAAAAGGGGTCGAATCAGTGTAGTAACGAAAAGTGGTAGAATTGGGGTGATTACCGGGAAAAGGTAGAATCCGTGCGAGTATCGAAAACCTGTCTTGACGAGTACCGAAAAGGGTCGAATCAGTGTGAGTAGCTAAAAATGGTAGAATCCGGGCCAGTACCGGGAAAAAGTTGAATCCGTGCGAGTATCGAAACAACTGTCTCGACGAGTACCGAAAAGGGGTCGAATCAGTGTGAGTACCGAGAAAAGGTAGAATCCGTGCGAGTATCGAAAAACTGTCTCGACGAGTACCGAGAAGGGGTCTAATTTGTGTGAGTACCTAAAAATGGTCGAATCCAGGCCAGTCCCGGGAAAAGGTTGAAATCCGTGCGAGTATCGAAAAACTGTCTCGACGAGTACCGAAAAGGGGTCGAATCAGTGGGAGTACCGAAAAATGGTAGAATCCGAGCCAGTACGGAGAAAAGGTAGAATCCGTGCGAGTATCGAAAAACTATCTCGACGAGTACCGGAAAAGGGGTCGAATCAGTGTGAGTACCTAAACATGGTAGAATCCGGCTAGTACCGAGAAAAGGTAGAATCCATGCGAGTATCGAAAAACTGTCTCAACGAGCACCGAAAAGGGGTCGAATCAGTGTAAGTAACGAAAAGTGGTAGAATCGGGGTGATTACCGGGAAAAGGTAGAATCCGTGCGAATATCGAAAACCTGTCTCGACGAGTACCAAAAAGGGTCGAATCAGTGTGAGTAGCTAAAAATGGTAGAATCCGGGCCCGTACCGGGAAAAGGCTGAATCCATGCGAGTATCGCAAAACTGTATCGACGAGTACTGAAAAGAGGTCGAATCAGTGTGAGTACCGAAAAATGGTAGAATCCGGGCCGGTACCGGCAAAAGGTGGAATCCGTGCGAGTATCGAACAACTGTCTCGACGAGTACCGAAAAGGGGTCGAATCAGTGTGAGTACCGAAAAATGATAGAATCCGGGCCGGTACTGGGAAAAGGCGGAATCCGTGCGAGTATCGAACAACTGTCTCGACGAGTACCGAAAAGGGGTCGAATGAGTGTGAGTACCGAAAAATGGTAGAATCCGGGGCCCGTACCGGGAAAAGCTAGAATTTGTGCGAGTATCGAAAAACTGTCTCGACGAGTACCGAAAAGGGGTCGAATCAGTGTGAGTAGCTAAAAATGGTAGAATCCGGGCCAGTACCGGGGAAAGGTGAATCCGTGCGAGTATCGAAAAA
The DNA here is from genome assembly GCA_940586395.1 of Vitis riparia x Vitis cinerea. Classification (NCBI taxonomy): domain Eukaryota; kingdom Viridiplantae; phylum Streptophyta; class Magnoliopsida; order Vitales; family Vitaceae; genus Vitis; species Vitis riparia x Vitis cinerea. The sequence continues at coordinate 79,005 of CALNHZ020000292.1, forward strand.
CTGTCTCGACGAGTACCGAAAAGGGGTCGAATCAGTGTGAGTACGAAAAATGGTAGAATCCGAGCCAGTACTGAGAAAAGGTAGAATCCGTGTGAGTATCGAAAAACTGTCTTGACGAGTACCGAAAAGGGCTCGAATCAGTGTGAGTACCTAAAAATGGTAGAATCCGGGCCTGTACCGAGAAAAGGTAGAATCCGTGCGAGTATCGAAAAACTGTCTCGACGAGCACCGAAAAGGGGTCGAATTAGTGTAAGTAACGAAAAGTGGTAGAATCGGGGTGATTACCGAGAAAAGATAGAATCCGTGCGAGTAACGAAAACCTGTCTCCACGAGTACCGAAAAGGGGTCGAATCAGTGTGAGTAACTAACAATGGTAGATCCGGGCAGTACTGGGAAAAGGTTGAATCCGTGCGAGTATCGAAAAACTGTATCGACGAGTACCGAAAAGGGGTCGAATCAGTGTGAGTACCGAAAAATGGTAGAATCCGAGCCAAAACCGAGAAAAAGTAGAATCCGTGTGAGTATCGAAAATCTGTCTCGACGAGTACCGAAAAAGGGTCGAATTAGTGTGAGTACCTAAAAATGGTAGAATCCGGGCCAGTACCGGGAAAAGGTAGAATCCGGGCTAGTACCGAGAAAATGTAGAATCCGTGCGAGTATCGAAAACCTGTCTCCACGAGTACCGAAAAGGGGTCGAATCAGTGTGAAGTACCTAAAAATGGTAGAATCCGGGCCAGTACTGGGAAAAGGTGGAATCCGTGCGAGTAATCGAAAAAACTGTCTCGACGAGTACCGAAAAGGGTCGAATCAGTGTGAGTACCTAAAAATGAGAGAATCCGGGCCGGTACCGGTAAAAGGTGGAATCCGTGCGAGTATCGAACAACTGTCTCGACGAGTACCGAAAAGGTGTCGAATGAGTGAGAGTACCGAAAAATGGTAGAATCCGGGTCGGTACCGGGGAAAAGGTGGAATCCGTGCGAGTATCGAAAAACTGTCTCGACGAGTACCGAAAAGGGGTCGAATCAGTGTGAGTACCGAAAAATGGTAGAATCCGAGCCAGTACCGAGAAAAGGTAGAATCCGTGCGAGTATCGATAAAACTGTCTTGACGAGTACCGAAAAAGGGCTCGAATCAGTGTGAGTACCTAAAAATGGTAGAATCCGGGCCAGTACGACGAAAAGGTAGAATCCGTGCGAGTATCGAAAAACTGTCTCGACGAGCACCGAAAAGGGTCGAATTAGTGTAAGTAACGAAAAGTGGTAGAATCGGGGTGATTATCGAGAAAAGATAGAATCCGTGCGAGTATCGAAAACCTGTCTCCACGAGTACCGAAAAGGGGTCGAATCAGTGTGAGTACCTAAAAATGGTAGAATCCGGGCCAGTACTGGGAAAAGGTTGAATCCGTGCGAGTATCGAAAAACTGTCTCGACGAGTACCGAAAAGGGGTCGAATCAGTGTGAGTACCGAAAAATGGTAGAATCCGGGCCGGTACCGGGAAAAGGTGGAATCCATGCAAGTATCGAACAACTGTCTCAACGAGTACCGAAAAGGGGTCGAATCAGTGTGAGTACCGAAAAATGGTAGAATCCGGGCCAGTACCGGAAAAGGTTGAATCCGTGCGAGTATCGAAAAACCGTCTCGACGAGTACCGAAAAGGTGTCGAATTAGTGTGAGTACCTAAAAATGGTAGAATCCGGGTCGATACCGGGAAAAGGTGGAATCCGTGCGAGTATCGAACAACTGTCTCGACGAGTACCGAAAAAGGGTCGAATCAGTGTGAGTACCTAAAAATGGTAGAATCCGGGCCAGTAACGGGAAAAGGTTGAATCCGTGCGAGTATCGAAAAACTGTCTCGACGAGTACCGAAAAGGGGTCGAATCAGTGTGAGTACCGAAAAATGGTAGAATCCGGGCCAGTACCGGGAATAGGCTGAATCCGTGCGAGTATCGAAAAACTGTCTCAACGAGTACCGAAAAGGGGTCGAATAAGTGTGAGTACCAAAAAATGGTAGAATCCGGGCCGGTACCGGGAAAAGGTGGAATCCGTGCGAGTATCGAAAAACTGTCTCGACGAGTACCGAAAAGGGTCGAATCAGTGTGAGTACCGAAAAATGGTAGAATCCGGGCCAGTACCGAGAAAAGGTAGAATCCATGCGAGTATCGAAAAACTGTCTCGACGAGCACCGAAAAGGGGTCGAATCAGTGTAAGTAACGAAAAGTGGTAGAATCGGGTGATTACCGGGAAAAGGTAGAATCCGTGCGAGTATCGAAAACCTGTCTCGACGAGTACCGAAAAGGGTCGAATCAGTGTGAGTAGCTAAAAAAGGTAGAATCCGGGCCAGTACCGGGAAAAAGGCTGAATCCGTGCGAGTATCGAAAAACTGTCTCGACGAGTACCGAAAAGAGGTCGAATCAGTGTGAGTACCGAAAAATGGTAGAATCCGGGCCGTACCGGGAAAAAGTGGAATCCGTGCGAGTATCGAAAACTGTCTCGACGAGTACCGAAAAGGGGTCGAATCAGTGTGAGTACCGAAAAATGGTAGAATCCGGGCCGTAATGGGAAAAGGTAGAATCCGTGCGAGTATCGAAAACTGTCTCGACGAGTACCGAAAAGGGGTCGAATCAGTGTGAGTACCGAAAATGGTAGAATCCGGGCCGTACCGGGAAAAGTAGAATCCGTGCGAGTATCGAAAAACTGTCTCGACGAGTACCGAAAAGGGGTCGAATTAGTGTGAGTACCTAAAAATGGTAGAATCCGGCCGTACCGGGGAAAGGTGGAATCCGTGCGAGTATCGAAAACTGTCTCGACGAGTACCGAAAGGGGTCGAATCAGTGTGAGTACCGAAAAATGGTAGAATCCGAGCCAGTACCGAGAAAAGGTAGAATCCGTGCGAGTATCGAAAAACTGTCTCGACGAGTACCGAAAGGGTCGAATCAGTGTGAGTACCTAAAAATGGTAGAATCCGGGCCAGTACCGGAAAAGGTAGAATCCGTGCGAGAGTATAGAAAACTGTCTCGACGAGTACCGAAGGGGTCGAATCAGTGTAAGTAACGAAAATGGTAAATCGGGCCAGTACCGAGAAAAGTAGAATCCGTGCGAGTATCGAAAAACTGTCTCGACGAGTACCGAAAAGGGGTCGATCAGTGTGAGTACCCGAAAATGGTAGATCCGGGCAGTAACTGGGAAAAGGTTGAATCCGTGCGAGTATCGAAAAACTGTCTCGACGAGTACCGAAAGGGGTCGAATCAGTGTGAGTACCGAAAAATGGTAGAATCCG
>CALNHZ020000293.1:0-81718 GCA_940586395.1 Vitis riparia x Vitis cinerea
GTACTTCTTATCTAAGTTTACTTCGTATTCCCTTTTGTCTGCTATATCGCAATTTTCATTATCTCTGTTATGTGTTGGTACTATTTGTTGATTTGTTATATTTTTGTGCGCATTTTTTTTTTTTTTTTGTTTGTGATTCTTTGGTTTTGGGTGAGAAGGACTTGATGTCCTTTTCGTAGCATTTTCCATGGAATGTTATTTTCCTTTTCTCGTCTTTTCATTTAATGTCGGTTTCTTTGCCCACAATTTATAACCGTATAACTTCATTTTCAGGTTATTCGCGGAGCAGGTGAAGTGTATGAAGAAGTACTTTTTTTGGTAAGTTCATTCGAATTCTCCCATATCACATCGTTCGTTATGTTGTTATGTTTGGGTATTATTTTTGACTTTTTGTAAGCGTTATAGAATTTATTTAGAATATTTTTGATTTCTGTGTTTGGTTGTGGGTTTTATGTGTGACTTTTTATTGTCATTTTTTGATTGTTTGTGACAAGTATTTGATTTCCTTTGAATTGGTGTTTTCCATGGGATGTTATTTTGATTTTCTCGTCTTTTCATCTGATCTCCGTTGTCTTTTGTCCCACCATTAATAAGCATATAAGTGGATTTTTCAGGATTCTCGGGAGCAGAGAAGTGTGTGAGGAAAGTCTTTTTAGATAAGTTTTCTTCTATTCCCTGTTCTTTCATATACGCATTGTTCAATATATCTGTTGTGTTTGCGTATGATTTGTTGACTTGATCTATGCATTATTGAATTCATTTCGGATATGTTCATTATGTTTTGGTTTGTGCGCTTTACGTTTCATTTTTTTCTCATTTCTTTCTTTGTGGGTTAGAATAGTGTAATTCCATTTCTGGTGTTTCATCTGATCTCGGCTTCTTTGGCAAGCATTTCTAAGCATATCACTGGATTTTTCAGGTTTCTCGGAAGCAAGAGAAGTTTAAGAGGAAGTACTTCTTATCTAAGTTTACTTCGTATTCCCTTTTGTCTGCTATATCGCAATTTTCATTATCTCTGTTATGTGTTGGTATATTTGTTGATTTGTGTTATTTTTTGTGCGCATTTGTTTTTTGTTTTTGTTTGTGATTTCTTTGATTTTGGGTGAGAAGGACTTGATGTCCTTTTCTCGTTTTCATTTAATGTCGGTTTATTTCCTTTTCCGTCTTTTCATTTTGTCGGTTCTTCTTTGCCCACTTTATAACCGTATAACTTTTTTTTTCATTTTATTTCGGAGCAGGTGGTGTATGAAGAAGTTTTTTTTGTAAGTTTCATTCGAATTCTCCCATATCACATCGTTCGTTATGTCTGTTATGTTTGGGTATTATTTTTTGACTTTTGTAAGCGTTATAGAATTTATTAGAATATTTTGATTTCTTGTTTGGTGTGGGTTTATGTGTGACTTTTTATTGTCATTTATTTGATTGTTTGTGACAAGTATTTGCTTTCCTTTGAATGTGTTTTTCCATGGATGTTATTTTGATTTCTCGTTCTTTTCATCTGATCTCGGTGTCTTCGTCCCACCATTAATAAGCATATAAGTGGAATTTTTCAGGATTCTCGGAGCAGGAGAAGTGTGTGAGGAAAGTCTTCTTAGATAAGTTTTCTTCGTATTCCCTGTTCTTTCATATACCGGCATTGTTCAATATATCTCTAATGTTTGAGGTATGATTTGTTGACTTGATCTATGCATTATTGAATCATTCCGGAATGTTCATTATGTTTTGGTTTGTGCGCTTTACGTTTCATTTTTTTTTCTCATTTCTTTCTTTGTGGGTTAGAATAGTTGTATTTCCATTTCTGGTTGTTTTCATCTGATCTCGGCTTCTTTGGCAAGCATTTCTAAGCATATCACTGGATTTTTCAGGTTTCTCGGAAGCAAGAGAAGTTTAAGAGGAAGTACTTCTTATCTATGTTTACTTCGTATTCCCTTTTGTCTGCTATATTCGCAATTTTCATTATCTCTATTATGTGTTGGTATTATTTGTTGATTTGTGTTATTTTTTGTGCGCATTTGTTTTTTGTTTTTTGTTTGTGATTTCTTTGATTTTGGGTGAGAAGGACTTGATGTCCTTTTCGGTAGCATTTTTCCATGGAATGTTATTTTCCTTTTCTCGTCTTTTCATTTAATGTCGGTTTCTTTGCCCACAATTTATAACCGTATAACTTCATTTTTTCAGGTTATTCGGGAGCAGGTGAAGTGTATGAAGAAGTACTTTTTTGGTAAGTTTCATTCGAATTCTCCCATATCACATCGTTCGTTATGTCTGTTATGTTTGGGTATTATTTTTTGACTTTTTGTAAGCGTTATAGAATTTATTTAGAATATTTTGATTTCTGTGTTTGGTTGTGGGTTTTATGTGTGACTTTTTATTTGTCATTTATTTGATTGTTTGTGACAAGTATTTGATTTCCTTTGAATTGTGTTTTTCCATGGGATGTTATTTGATTTTCTCGTCTTTTCATCTGATCTCGGTGTCTTGTCCCACCATTAATAAGCATATAAGTGGATTTTTCAGGATTCTCGGGAGCAGGAGAAGTGTGTGAGGAAAGTCTTCTTAGATAAGTTTTCTTCGTATTCCCTGTTCTTTCATATACCGAATTGTTCAATATATCTCTGATGTTTGAGTATGATTTGTTGACTTGATCTATACATTATTGAATTCATTCGGATATGTTCATTATGTTTTGGTTTGTGCGCTTTACGTTTCATTTTTCTTTCTCATTTCTTTCTTTGTGGGTTAGAATAGTGTAATTTCCATTTCTGGTGTTTTCATCTGATCTCGGCTTCTTTGGCAAGCATTTCTAAGCATATCACTGGATTTTTCAGGTTTCTCGGAAGCAAGAGAAGTTTAAGAGGAAGTACTTCTTATCTAGTTTACTTCGTATTCCCTTTTGTCTGCTATTTCGCAATTTTCATTATCTCTGTTATGTGTTGGTATTATTTGTTGATTTGTGTTATTTTTTGTGCGCATTTGTGTTTTGTTTTTTGTTTGTGATTTCTTTGATTTTGGGTGAGAAGGACTTGATGTCCTTTTCGTAGCATTTTTCCATGGAATGTTATTTTCCTTTTCTCGTCTTTTCATTTAATGTCGGTTTCTTTGCCCACAATTTATAACCGTATAACTTCATTTTTCAGGTTATTCGGGAGCAGGTGAAGTGTATGAAGAAGTACTTTTTTGGTAAGTTTCATTCGAATTCTCCCATATCACATCGTTCGTTATGTCTGTTATGTTTGGGTATTATTTTTTGACTTTTTGTAAGCGTTATAGAATTTATTTAGAATATTTTGATTTCTGTGTTTGGTTGTGGGTTTTATGTGTGACTTTTTATTTGTCATTTATTTGATTGTTTGTGACAAGTATTTGATTTCCTTTGAATTGTGTTTTTCCATGGGATGTTATTTTGATTTTCTCGTCTTTTCATCTGATCTCGGTGTCTTGTCCCACCATTAATAAGCATATAAGTGGATTTTTCAGGATTCTCGGGAGCAGGAGAAGTGTGTGAGGAAAGTCTTCTTAGATAAGTTTTCTTCGTATTCCCTGTTCTTTCATATACCGTATTGTTCAATATATCTGTAATGTTTGGGTATGATTGTTGACTTGATCTATACATTATTGAATTCATTTCGAATATGTTCATTATGTTTTGGTTTGTGCGCTTTACGTTTCATTTTTCTTTCTCATTTCTTTCTTTGTGGGTTAGAATAGTGTAATTTCCATTTCTGGTGTTTTCATCTGATCTCGGCTTCTTTGGCAAGCATTTCTAAGCATATCACTGGATTTTTCAGGTTTCTCGGAAGCAAGAGAAGTTTAAGAGGAAGTACTTCTTATCTAGTTTACTTCGTATTCCCTTTTGTCTGCTATATCGCAATTTTCATTATCTCTATTATGTGCTGGTATTATTTGTTGATTTGTGTTATTTTTTGTGCGCATTTGTGTTTTGTTTTTTGTTTGTGATTTCTTTGATTTTGGGTGAGAAGGACTTGATGTCCTTTTCGTAGCATTTTTCCATGGAATGTTATTTTCCTTTTCTCGTCTTTTCATTTAATGTCGGTTTCTTTGTCCACAATTTATAACCGTATAACTTCATTTTTTCAGGTTATTCGGGAGCAGGTGAAGTGTATGAAGAAGTACTTTTTTGGTAAGTTTCATTCGAATTCTCCCATATCACATCGTTCGTTATGTCTGTTATGTTTGGGTATTATTTTTTGACTTTTTGTAAGCGTTATAGAATTTATTTAGAATATTTTGATTTCTGTGTTTGGTTGTGGGTTTTATGTGTGACTTTTTATTTGTCATTTATTTGATTGTTTGTGACAAGTATTTGATTTCCTTTGAATTGTGTTTTTCCATGGGATGTTATTTTGATTTTCTCGTCTTTTCATCTGATCTCGGTGTCTTGTCCCACCATTAATAAGCATATAAGTGGATTTTTCAGGATTCTCGGGAGCAGGAGAAGTGTGTGAGGAAAGTCTTCTTAGATAAGTTTTCTTCGTATTCCCTGTTCTTTCATATACCGAATTGTTCAATATATCTGTTATGTTTGGGTATGATTTGTTGACTTGATCTATACATTATTGAATTCATTTCGAATATGTTCATTATGTTTTGGTTTGTGCGCTTTACGTTTCATTTTTATTTCTCATTTCTTTCTTTGTGGGTTAGAATAGTTGTAATTTCCATTTCTGGTGTTTTCATCTGATCTCGGCTTCTTTGGCAAGCATTTCTAAGCATATCACTGGATTTTTCAGGTTTCTCGGAAGCAAGAGAAGTTTAAGAGGAAGTACTTCTTATCTAAGTTTACTTCGTATTCCCTTTTGTCTGCTATTTCGCAATTTTCATTATCTCTATTATGTGCTGGTATTATTTGTTGATTTGTGTTATTTTTTGTGCGCATTTGTGTTTTGTTTTTTGTTTGTGATTTCTTTGATTTTGGGTGAGAAGGACATTGATGTCCTTTTCGTAGCATTTTTCCATGGAATGTTATTTTCCTTTTCTCGTCTTTTCATTTAATGTCGGTTTCTTTGTCCCACAATTTATAACCGTATAACTTCATTTTTTCAGGTTATTCGGAAGCAGGTGAAGTGTATGAAGAAGTACTTTTTTGGTAAGTTTCATTCGAATTCTCCCATATCACATCGTTCGTTATGTCTGTTATGTTTGGTATTATTTTTTGACTTTATGTAAGCGTTATAGAATTTATTTAGAATATTTTGATTTCTGTGTTTGGTTGTGGGTTTTATGTGTGACTTTTTATTTGTCATTTATTTGATTGTTTGTGACAAGTATTTGATTTCCTTTGAATTGTGTTTTTCCATGGGATGTTATTTTGATTTTCTCGTCTTTTCATCTGATCTCGGTGTCTTGTCCCACCATAATAAGCATATAAGTGGATTTTTCAGGATTCTCGGGAGCAGGAGAAGTGTGTGAGGAAAGTCTTCTTAGATAAGTTTTCTTCGTATTCCCTGTTCTTTCATATACCGTATTGTTCAATATATCTGTTATGTTTGGGTATGATTTGTTGACTTGATCTATACATTATTGAATTCATTTCGCATATGTTCATTATGTTTTGGTTTGTGCGCTTTACGTTTCATTTTTATTTCTCATTTCTTTCTTTGTGGGTTAGAATAGTGTAATTTCCATTTCTGGTGTTTTCATCTGATCTCGGCTTCTTTGGCAAGCATTTCTAAGCATATCACTGGATTTTTCAGGTTTCTCGGAAGCAAGAGAAGTTTAAGAGGAAGTACTTCTTATCTAAGTTTACTTCGTATTCCCTTTTGTCTGCTATTTCGCAATTTTCATTATCTCTATTATGTGCTGGTATTATTTGTTGATTTGTGTTATTTTTTGTGCGCATTTGTGTTTTGTTTTTTGTTTGTGATTTCTTTGATTTTGGGTGAGAAGGACTTGATGTCCTTTTCGTAGCATTTTTCCATGGAATGTTATTTTCCTTTTCTCGTCTTTTCATTTAACGTCGGTTTCTTTGCCCACAATTTATAACCGTATAACTTCATTTTTTCAGGTTATTCGGGAGCAGGTGAAGTGTATGAAGAAGTACTTTTTGGTAAGTTTCATTCGAATTCTCCCATATCACATCGTTCGTATGTATGTTATGTTTGTGTATTATTTTTTGACTTTTTGTAAGCGTTATAGAATTATTTAGAATATTTTGATTTCTGTGTTTGGTTGTGGGTTTTATGTGTGACTTTTTATTTGTCATTTATTTGATTGTTTGTGACAAGTATTTGATTTCCTTTGAATTGTGTTTTTCCATGGGATGTTAGTTTGATTTTCTCGTCTTTTCATCTGATCTCGGTGTCTGGTCCCACCATTAATAAGCATATAAGTGGATTTTTCAGGATTCTCGGGAGCAGGAGAAGTGTGTGAGGAAAGTCTTCTTAGATAAGTTTTCTTCGTATTCCCTTTTCTTTCATAGACCGAATTGTTCAATATATCTCTTGTGTTTGAGTATGATTTGTTGACTTGATCTATGCACTATTGAATTCATTTCGGATATGTTCATTATGTTTTGGTTTGTGCGCGTTACGTTTCATTTTTTATTTCTCATTTCTTTCTTTGTGGGTTAGAATAGTGTAATTTCCATTTCTGGTCTTTTCATCTGATCTCGGCTTCTTTGGCAAGCATTTCTAAGCATATTGCTGGATTTTTCAGGTTTCTCGGAAGCAAGAGAAGTTTAAGAGGAAGTACTTCTTATCTAAGTTTACTTCGTATTCCCTTTTGTCTGCTATTTTGCAATTTTCATTATCTCTGTTATGTGTTGGTATTATTTGTTGATTTGTGTTATTTTTTGTGCGCATTTGTTTGTTGTTTTTTGTTTGTGATTTCTTTGATTTTGGGTGAGAAGGACTTGATGTCCTTTTCGTAGCATTTTTCCATGGAATGTTATTTTCCTTTTCTCGTCTTTTCATTTAATGTCGGTTTCTTTGTCCACAATTTATAACCGTATAACTTCATTTTTTTAGGTTATTCGGGAGCAGATGAAGTGTATCAAGAAGTACTTTTTTGGTAAGTTTCATTCGAATTCTCCCATATCACATCGTTCGTTATGTCTGTTATGTTTGGGTATTATTTTTTTACTTTTTGTAAGCGTTATAGAATTTATTTAGAATATTTTGATTTCTGTGTTTGGTTGTGGGTTTTATGTGTGACTTTTTATTTGTCATTTATTTGATTGTTTGTGACAAGTATTTGATTTCCTTTGAATTGTATTTTTCGATGGGATGTTATTTTGATTTTCTCGTCTTTTCATCTGATCTCCGTGTCTTGTCCCACCATCAATAAGCATATAAGTGGATTTTTCAGGATTCTCGGGAGCAGGAGAAGTGTGTGAGGAAAGTCTTCTTAGATAAGTTTTCTTCGTATTCCCTGTTCTTTCATATACCGGATTGTTCAATATATCTGTTATGTTTGGGTATGATTTGTTGACTTGATCTATACATTACTGCATTCATTTCGAATATGTTCATTATATTTGGGTTTGTGCGCTTTACGTTTCATTTTTTATTTGTCTTTTCTTTCTTTGTAGGTTAGAATAGTGTAATTTCCATTTCTGGTGTTTTCATCTGATCTCGGCTTCTTTGGCAAGCATTTCTAAGCATATCACTGGATTTTTCAGGTTTCTCGGAAGCAAGAGAAGTTTAAGAGGAAGTACTTCTTATCTAAGTTTACTTCATATTCCCTTTTGTCTACTATTTCGCAATTTTCGTTATCTCTATTATGTGCTGGTATTATTTGTTGATTTGTGTTATTTTTTGTACGCATTTGTGTTTATTTTTTTGTTTGTGATTTCTTTGATTTTGGGTGAGAAGGACATGATGTCCTTTTCGTAGCATTTTTCCATGGAATGTTATTTTCCTTTTCTCGTATTTTCATTTAATGTGGGTATATTTGCCCACAATTTATAACCGTATAACTTTATTTTTTCAGGTTATTCGGGAACAGGTGAAGTGTATGAAGAAGTACTTTTTTGGTAAGTTTCATTCGAATTCTCCCATATCACATCGTTCGTTATGTCTGTTATGCTTTGGTATTATTTTTTGACTTTATGTAAGCGTTATAGAATTTATTTAGAATATTTTGATTTCAATGTTTGGTTGTGTGTTTTATGTGTGACTTTTTATTTGTCATTTATTTTATTGTTTGTGACAAGTATTTGATTTCTTTTGAATTGTGTTTTTCCATGGGTTGTTATTTTGATTTTCTCATCTTTTCATCTGATCTCGGTGTCTTGTCCCACCATCAATAAGCATATAAGTGGATTTTTCAAGATTGTCGAGAGCAGGAGAAGTGTGTGAGGAAAGTCTTCTTAGATAAGTTTTCTTCGTATTCCCTGTTCTTTCATATACCGTATTGTTCAATATATCTGTTATGTTTGGGTATGATTTGTTGACTTGATCTATACATTATTGAATTCATTTCGTATATGTTCATTATGTTTTGGTTTGTGCGCTTTACGTTTCATTTTTTATTTCTCATTTCTTTCTTTGTGGGGTAGAATAGTGTAATTTCCATTTCTGGTCTTTTCATCTGATCTCGGCTTCTTTGGCAAGCATTTCTAAGCATATCAGTGGATTTTTCAGGTTTCTCGGAAGCAAGAGAAGTTTAAGAGGAAGTACTTCTTATCTAAGTTTACTTCGTATTCCCTTTTGTCTGCTATTTCGCAATTTTCATTATCTCTATTATGTGGTTGTATTATTTGTTGATTTGTGTTATTTTTTGTGCGCATTTGTGTTTTGTTTTTTGTTTGTGATTTCTTTGATTTTGGGTGAGAAGGACTTGATGTCCTTTTGGTAGCATTTTTGCATGGAATGTTATTTTCCTTTTCTCGTCTTTTCATTTAACGTCGGTTTCTTTGCCCACAATTTATAACCGTATAACTTCATTTTTTCAGGTTATTCGGGAGATGGTGAAGTGTATGAAGAAGTACTTTTTTGGTAAGTTTCATTCGAATTCTCCCATATCACATCGTTCGTTATGTATGTTATGTTTGTGTATTATTTTTTGACTTTTTGTAAGCGTTATAGAAATAATTTAGAATATTTTGATTTCTGTGTTTGGTTGTGGGTTTTATGTGTGACTTTTTATTTGTCATTTATTTGATTGTTTGTGACAAGTATTTGATTTCCTTTGAATTGTGTTTTTCCATGGGATGCTATGTTGATTTTCTCGTCTTTTCATCTGATCTCGGTGTCTTGTCCCACCATTAATAAGCCTATAAGTGGATTTTTCAGGATTCTCGGGAGCAGGAGAAGTGTGTGAGGAAAGTCTTCATAGATAAGTTTTCTTCTTATTCCCTGTTCTTTCATATACCGTATTGTTCAATATATCTGTTATGTTTGGGTATGATTTGTTGACTTGATCTATACATTATTGAATTCATTTCGTATATGTTCATTATGTTTTGGTTTGTGCGCTTTACGTTTCATTTTTTATTTCTCATTTCTTTCTTTGTGGGGTAGAATAGTGTAATTTCCATTTCTGGTCTTTTCATCTGATCTCGGCTTCTTTGGCAAGCATTTCTAAGCATATCAGTGGATTTTTCAGGTTTCTCGGAAGCAAGAGAAGTTTAAGAGGAAGTACTTCTTATCTAAGTTTACTTCGTATTCCCTTTTGTCTGCTATTTCGCAATTTTCATTATCTCTATTATGTGGTTGTATTATTTGTTGATTTGTGTTATTTTTTGTGCGCATTTGTGTTTTGTTTTTTGTTTGTGATTTCTTTGATTTTGGGTGAGAAGGACTTGATGTCCTTTTGGTAGCATTTTTGCATGGAATGTTATTTTCCTTTTCTCGTCTTTTCATTTAACGTCGGTTTCTTTGCCCACAATTTATAACCGTATAACTTCATTTTTTCAGGTTATTCGGGAGATGGTGAAGTGTATGAAGAAGTACTTTTTTGGTAAGTTTCATTCGAATTCTCCCATATCACATCGTTCGTTATGTATGTTATGTTTGTGTATTATTTTTTGACTTTTTGTAAGCGTTATAGAAATAATTTAGAATATTTTGATTTCTGTGTTTGGTTGTGGGTTTTATGTGTGACTTTTTATTTGTCATTTATTTGATTGTTTGTGACAAGTATTTGATTTCCTTTGAATTGTGTTTTTCCATGGGATGTTATGTTGATTTTCTCGTCTTTTCATCTGATCTCGGTGTCTTGTCCCACCATTAATAAGCCTATAAGTGGATTTTTCAGGATTCTCGGGAGCAGGAGAAGTGTGTGAGGAAAGTCTTCATAGATAAGTTTTCTTCTTATTCCCTGTTCTTTCATATACCGTATTGTTCAATATATCTGTTATGTTTGGGTATGATTTGTTGACTTGATCTATACATTATTGAATTCATTTCGTATATGTTCATTATGTTTTGGTTTGTGCGCTTTACGTTTCATTTTTTTTCTCATTTCTTTCTTTGTGGGCTAGTGTCAGCCCCTTAGCCACTTGACTCGAATAGGGAGGAAAAGGCTCATGGGGGCCTTGCACCCATGAGAACCTAGACAGTGAAGCAAGGAGGGTCTAGAGGGTTGGTGGTTCAAACCCTAGAAGATATGTGAGAAGGCGGAAGTTAAGTCTGACAAGCACCGCGCGCGCACCACGGGCGAGCCAGACGCGCACCGCGGCCGAGCCAGACACGCACCGCGCGCGCACCAAGGGCGAGCCAGGCGCGCACCGCGGACGAGCCAGACACGCACCGCGCGCGCACCAAGGGCGAGCCAAGCGCGCACCGCGGACGAGCCAGACGCGCACCGCGCGCGCACCAAGGGCGAGCCAGGCGCGCACCGCGGACGAGCCAGACACGCACCGCGCGCGCACCAAGGGCGAGCCAAGCGCGCACCGCGGACGAGCCAGACGCGCACCGCGCGCACACCAAGGGCGAGCCAGGCGCGCACCGCGAGCGAGCCAGACGCGCACCGCGCGCGCACCAAGGGCGAGCCAGGCGCGCACCGCGAGCGAGCCAGACGCGCACCGCGCGCGCACCGCGAGCGAGCCAGACGCGCACCGCGCGCGCACCAAGGGCGAGCCAGGCGCGCACCAGACACTTGTGGGCTACGAAGTGGGTGCAGATGGGGGTCGAGGGTTAATATTGGAAATTATTTTATTTATTAAATAATTCCATTATGTCTCCTCAGACATTTTGATGTCTCCTGGAGAAACTTTGGAAACGGCCCATATTGCTCTTTAAGGGGGGGGTAGGTGACTCAAGGGGGCGCCGAGGGGGATCTTGAGCGCACCAAGGGGGCACCATGGCACGGCCTTGGGCGTGCCTAGGACACACAGAAGGCACTCGAGCGCACTCCCACATGGGCTCAACGACATGTGAGGGTGCACCCCGTGGCCGCAACGGCACGGGGCCAGGTGCAGCCTACCTCCTCCCCGCGCAGGCACGAGGGCGCCTAGGCCTTGTGCGGTGAGCCAGCTGAGCAAGCCATGGGCGCAACGCCATGGTCTAGTGGGGCAGCAGCTGACTAGCATCATGACATGCCGACTCACAGCACAGGGGCGCAATGCCCTGTGCACCAAGACGGGATCAGCCATGGGCGCAATGCCATGGCTCGTTGCATTGAAGCACCAGACCTGGTCAAGCTGGTCCGTGCATGCTGCCTAGTGGGAGCTGGTCAGCTAGTCAGTGGCAGCTAGCTGGAGCAGCAGGGGACCAAGTCAACAAGCAGCAGTTGGCTGAGGTGCTGAAGGCTTGATGCATGGAGGTGGTCCACGAGCAGGCCACGACCTGGAGGGTGGGTGGTTGTGCAAGGCGGTTCAGGGCGGTTCCAGCCAGTTGCATAACCACCCAAATTGGCTCCATGCTTGAATTTTTGAAATTCGAATTGTAACTGCAGCAGTGTCTCTTTTAAAAGGGCACCTGCATCCTTGAGATGGGCAGAGAGAGGGAAGGAGAGAATTGGGAATTGGGTTCTCTGAAAGCTTAGGGGTGTAAGCTTGCTCTCTGACTCAGGGAGAACAATTTTGTATTCTTGTAGTTGAGAATTAATACAAGTTGGGAAGGTTCCCGTATCTCTGTTGTCCCTGGTTTTGGTTTCTTTGCATGTTGCCTGCTTCCTTATTTGCTTGCTTGGTGTTGCTTTGGCTTTCGAAGTGTGCTGGGAAGGAAGGTTGGCTAAGGAAGGTCCTTAGCACCGCACATCCAAGGTGAAAAATTTTGGCTAAAAACGAGGGTGTGACAGCTAGAATAGTGTAATTTCCATTTCTGGTGTTTTCATCTGATCTCGGCTTCTTTGGCAAGCATTTCTAAGCATATCACTGGATTTTTCAGGTTTCTCAGAAGCAAGAGAAGTTTAAGAGGAAGTACTTCTTATCTAAGTTTACTTCGTATTCCCTTTTGTCTGCTATATCGCAATTTTCATTATCTCTGTTATGTGTTGGTATTATTTGTTGATTTGTGTTATTTTTTGTGCGTATTTGTTTTTTGTTTTTTGTTTGTGATTTCTTTGATTTTGGGTGAGAAGGACTTGATGTCCTTTTGGTAGCATTTTTGCATGGAATGTTATTTTCCTTTTCTCGTCTTTTCATTTAACGTCGGTTTCTTTGCCCACAATTTATAACCGTATAACTTCATTTTTTCAGGTTATTCGGGAGATGGTGAAGTGTATGAAGAAGTACTTTTTTGGTAAGTTTCATTCGAATTCTCCCATATCACATCGTTCGTTATGTATGTTATGTTTGTGTATTATTTTTTGACTTTTTGTAAGCGTTATAGAAATAATTTAGAATATTTTGATTTCTGTGTTTGGTTGTGGGTTTTATGTGTGGCTTTTTATTTGTCATTTGTTTGATTGTTTGTGACAAGTATTTGATTTCCTTTGGATTGTGTTTTTCCTTGGGATGTTATTTTGATTTTCTCGTCTTTTCATCTGATCTCCGTGTCTTGTCCCACCATTAATAAGCATATAAGTGGATTTTTCAGGATTCTCGGGAGCAGCAGAAGTGTGTGAGGAAAGTCTTTTTAGATAAGTTTTCTTCGTATTCCCTGTTCTTTCATATACTGCATTGTTCAATATATCTGTTGTGTTTGGGTATGATTTGTTGACTTGATCTATACATTATTAAATTCATTTCGAATATGTTCATTATGTTTTGGTTTGTACGCTTTACGTTTCATTTGTTATTTCTCATTTCTTTCTTTGTGGGTTAGAATAGTGTAATTTCCATTTTTGGTGTTTTCATCTGATCTCGGCTTCTTTGGAAAGCATTTCTAAGCATATCACTGGATTTTTCAGGTTTCTCGGAAGCAAGAGAAGTTTAAGAGGAAGTACTTCTTATCTAAGTTTACTTCGTATTCCCTTTTGTCTGCTATTTCGCAATTTTCATTATCTCTGTTATGTGTTGGTATTATTTGTTGATTTGTGTTATTTTTTGTGCGCATTTGTTTTTTGTTTTTTGTTTGTGATTTCTTTGATTTTGGGTGAGAAGGACTTGATGTCCTTTTCGTAGCATTTTTCCATGGAATGTTACTTTCCTTTTCTCGTCTTTTCATTTAATGTCGGTTTCTTTGCCCACAATTTATAATCGTATAACTTCTTTTTTTCAGGTTATTCGGGAGCAGGTGAAGTGTATGAAGAAGTACTTTTTTGGTAAGTTTCATTCGAATTCTCCCATATCACATCGTTCGTTATGTCTGTTATGTTTGGGTATTATTTTTTCCTTTATGTAAGCGTCATAGAATTTATTTAGAATATTTTGATTTTTGTGTTTGGTTGTGGGTTTTATGTGTGGCTTTTTATTTGTCATTTGTTTGATTGTTTGTGACAAGTATTTGATTTCCTTTGAATTGTGTTTTTCCTTGGGATGTTATTTTGATTTTCTCGTCTTTTCATCTGATCTCCGTGTCTTGTCCCACCATTAATGAGCATATAAGTGGATTTTTCAGGATTCTCGGGAGCAGCAGAAGTGTGTGAGGAAAGTCTTTTTAGATAAGTTTTCTTCGTATTCCCTGTTCTTTCATATACCGCATTGTTCAATATATCTGTTGTGTTTGAGTATGATTTGTTGACTTGATCTATGCATTATTGAATTCATTTCAAATATGTTCATTATGTTTTGGTTTGTGCGCTTTACGTTTCATTTTTTTTCTCATTTCTTTCTTTGTGTGCTAGAATAGTGTAATTTCCATTTCTGGTGTTTTCATCTGATCTCGGCTTCTTTGGCAAGCATTTCTAAGCATATCACTGGATTTTTCAGGTTTCTCGGAAGCAAGAGAAGTTTAAGAGGAAGTACTTCTTATCTATGTTTACTTCGTATTCCCTTTTCTCTGCTATATCGCAATTTTCATTATCTCTGTTATGCGTTGGTATTATTTGTTGATTTGTGTTATTTTTTGTGTGCATTTGTTTTTTGTTTTTTGTTTGTGATTTCTTTGATTTTGGGTGAGAAGAACTTGATGTCCTTTTCGTAGCATTTTTCCATGGAATGTTATTTTCCTTTTCTCGTCTTTTCATTTAATGTCGATTTCTTTGCCCACAATTTATAACCGTATAACTTCATTTTTTCAGGTTATTCGGGAGCAGGTGAAGTGTATGAAGAAGTACTTTTTTGGTAAGTTTCATTCGAATTCTCCCATATCACATCGTTCGTTATGTCTGTTATGTTTGGGTATTATTTTTTGACTTTTTGTAAGCGTTATGGAATTTATTTAGAATATTTTGATTTCTGTGTTTGGTTGTGGGTTTCATGTGTGGCTTTTTATTTGTCATTTATTTGATTGTTTGTGACAAGTATTTGATTTCCTTTGAATTGTGTTTTTCCATGGGATGTTATTTTGATTTTCTCGTCTTTTCATCTGATCTCCGTGTCTTGTCCCACCATTAATAAGCATATAAGTGGATTTTTCAGGATTCTTGGGAGCAGGAGAAGTGTGTGAGTTAAGTCTTCTTAGACAAGTTTTCTTCTTATTCCCTGTTCTTTTATATACCGCATTATTCAATATATCTCTTGTGTTTGAGTATGATTTGTTGACTTGATCTATGCATTATTGAATTCATTTCGAATATGTTCATTATGTTTTGGTTTGTGCGCTTTACGTTTCATTTTTTTTTCTCATTTCTTTCTTTGTGGGTTAGAATAGTGTAATTTCATTTCTGGTGTTTTCATCTGATCTCGGCTTCTTTGGCAAGCATTTCTAAGGATATCACTGGATTTTTCAGGTTTCTCGGAAGCAAGAGAAGTTTAAGAGGAAGTACTTCTTATCTAAGTTTACTTCGTATTCCCTTTTGTCTGCTATTTCGCAATTTTCATTATCTCTGTTATGTGTTGGTATTATTTGTTGATTTGTGTTATTTTTTGTGCGCATTTGTGTTTTGTTTTTTGTCTGTGATTTCTTTGATTTTGTGTGAGAAGGACTTGATGTCCTTTTCGTAGCATTTTTCCATGGAATGTTATTTTCCTTTTCTCGTCTTTTCATTTAATGTCGGTTTCGATCCCCACAATTTATAACTGTATAACTACATTTTTTCAGGTTATTCAGGAGCAGGTGAAGTGTATGAAGAAGTACTTTTTTGGTAATTTTCATTCGAATTCTCCCATATCACATCGTTCGTTATGTCTGTTATGTTTGGGTATTATTTTTTGACTTTTTGTATGCGTTATAGAATTTATTTAGAATATTTTGATTTCTGTGTTTGGTTGTGGGTTTTAAGTGTGGCTTTTTATTTGTCATTTATTTGATTGTTTGTGACAAGTATTTGATTTCCTTTGAATTGCGTTTTTCCATGGTATGTTATTTTGATTTTCTCGTCTTTTCATCTGATCTCCGTGTCTTGTCCCGCCATTAATGAGCGTATAAGTGGATTTTTCAGGATTCTCGGGAGCAGGAGAAGTGTGTGAGGAAAGTCTTCTTAGATAAGTTTTCTTCTTATTCCCTGTTCTTTCATATACCGCATTGTTCAATATATCTGTTGTGTTTGAGTATGATCTGTTGACTTGATCTATGCATTATTGAATTCATTTTGAATATGTTTATTATGTTTTGGTTTGTGCGCTTTACGTTTCATTTTTTTTTCTCATTTCTTTCTTTGCGGGTTAGAATAGTGTAATTTCCATTTCTGGTGTTTTCATCTGATCTCGGCTGTGGAAAGATAAATATTGAAGCCACGTCTCAAGGAGATTCTACATATGGTTCCAGGGGAATTTGGGGTGTATTTTTGAACCACATTCAGTGGATATTTAAGGACATGGAGAACACATTTTCAGGGTGTGGGAGCCTTTAGAGGATGCACAAGCTGGTGATTTTGAATGGGGGCATTCTAGGGACTTTCAAAGGAGGATTCAACAGATTTTTGGTGCGGTGATTGACACCGTTTGAGGGCAGGCAGGTGGAAGAAGGCATCCATCACCACGACAATAAAAATTTGGAGCCCACTCACAGCACAAGAGGTCTCCACACAAGCAGCGCACCATTGCAGTAAATCAAGGCTACCACTTTGATATAGCAACAGCCCGCATAGGTTAGTTTTTCCATAGATCTACCTTTTTAGTTTTTCCATTGACCTACTTTCTCTCATGTTTTAGTTTTGTTTTTTTTAGTTACTAAAATTCAATATTTCATGTAAGTATTTAGGTTTTTTTTTTAATGTAAATAATCAAAGCAATATGATGTGTAAGCAAGCTATCAAAAATTTCTCTAGGATTCTGCTAGTTGCCTTCATACTTGTAGTCTTGGACTCCCTTTGGATCATGAAAAGTCCTAGGGAAAGGAAGAAAAGTAGGAAAGAATACAAATTCTCTTTTTAGGTTTACCATAGAAATATGAGGAAAAATCAAATATAATGAAAGTTAGTTAGAATTGTATGCATTTTCAAATTCTTCATCCTTAATATAAGAGAGCAAAGAAGAGAAATAAATTTCAAAAAACATGTGAGGAATTTTTATTTATTTTTATTTTTTTAACTTTAAACCATTTTTTTTTTTATTTTCCTTTATTTTTTTCTTTCCTTCCCCTTTTTCCCTCTATTTTCATTCTCTTGCACTTTCTCTCAAACTATTCAGGACCTAAATGGAGTCTAAAATTTCCATGGTTCAAAGAAAACTGTTTCTTCTCAGTATTTTTTATTTGGATTCAAATCTAGTCATTCTTGTTATTTTTTTAGGATTTTAGTAGAATCCCCCCACCTTCCTTCTAGGCCATCATTAAATACCCCTTCCTTTATTTTGTTATGTCTTTTTAGCTGTTGACTCTATAAACCTTTTGCAAAATACTACTGGCTAATACTTTATTGTTTCAGTTGTCAGAAGATGTAATGATTTCTCAGTACAATTGATATGCCTATCAGAAATTGATTGTTTTAATTCCAATGTGAGTGCACCAACAAGGGTTCCTAAATTTGAGATTAGGCTCTCATTTCTATTTTTATTTTCACTTCTCTTCCTACTGTGTCCCCTTCACGTTAAACAACTGCGACAGAATGTTGTGGAAATGTATTTAACTTCTGTTTCTTGCTTAACATGCAGTGTTGTCATGTTCTTGTCTGACATGTCGGGAAGGGTGCCTTTATACAAGAAGTATGTGAAGGATTCTAGCTTTTCATCTTCTAGAACTCTCTAGCAAGTATTGTTATGAATTGATTGAAAACTCTTTTGTTTTGGTCATTTCTCAACCATTCTAATCTTTGGTTTCAGAGCATTTGTATTCTTCAGTTCCCCTATTCCAAAAGATCTGGTTAATCACATCAAGAGTGATACAAGTGTTCTACCCTGCATAGGTGCATTAAGAGAGGTTAAAAAATATCATTCTTCCTGTAAAGATTCTTGTATATTAAATAGTTTATCAATTTCCAGTTTTGAGATTTTTTTTTTTTTCTATTTGTGATATTCTTCTTGTTTGCTTGGTAACATCCAGATGAATTTGGAGTACTTTCCCGTAGACAGTCAGGTATTTGATGGTACCGTATGTTATTCCATTTTTTTGTTCATGCTATGACAATTAATATGCTCCATATGAGTTACCAGGGCAATATGTAGGTCCACTATTCCCTGACTTAGAGATTCCAATGTTTTTCAAACATTACTATTCTTGAAGGCTTTGTTATTTTTCTATGATACAGATAGAAACACCTTTAAGGAGGAGGGTTATATTTGTGAAACAAGTAACTACCTGTACCCAATTCTTATGTAATAACAATCAAACTATTAGCTTTTTGGTTTGTCTAGTTGGAAATTAGGACAATTTTCATAACAGAGAAATGGTTAATTGTCATTGAGTTCACTTCTGAAAAAATACATTGCAGAATGATACTGTCATAAGGAATTATGGGAAACTCCTGTTCACCCTAACAACCATAATGGTGCAATGTTCTCTAATACCCTCCAAATCAGGTTGCTACTTGCTTGCAGTGTGCCCATTACAGTAGGAGTTTGGTAAGGTATCCCACTAAGAAAATACTTTGAACTTAAAAGGGTCCATGAAATCTACTTGTTGGAAGTAAAACTTTGAATTGACACTCTCAAGACTCACTCCAGATTAATGTGGCATGTCAACAAATGTTCTCCATTGAAATGTGAAACTCCCTGAAATTTTCTCCCTAGAACAAAGTTAGAAGCCATATGAACTAAGGAACATGAAGACATGGCCCTTCATTAACTGTCTAGGGTGCTTTTTTCCTTAAGAATACAGGGCTTTGAAATGTACGGATTAGTATTCTAGCATTTGGGATTTTTTTCTTAAGATTTAGCATTTTCTTAATCCAGGCTTTTATTACTGATCATGAAAGAGCACTGGAGGAGCTCCTAGGGGAAAATGTGGAGAATACTCGCAAATTTGATAATTGTTTGAACACAATGGCCACCCGAATATCCACTATTTTTGCTTCGCTAAAGGTATGAATATAATACTCTAGAATTTTGATTCATAGAGATATTTTTTTGAATTGCATAACCACTAGGGAAAGTTTCCCCCACTGCCAACTCTAGGAATTTGGTGTCAAGTCATAATTTTGTGCATAAATCCAAAACCAAATTGCAGGAGAAGACTTTCTGGTTCTGGTTCATGTGTTTTGCTCAATTTTTCAATTACTGAATTACCAAAGCAGCAAAAGGCAATATGCATATTTTACTGAACACCATATTGTTCATCTTCTCTTGATCGCTTGAATATATGACTTTGCTTGTTTCTAGTTGGATGGGGATCATCCTGGTTTTGCTACTTGAATGACTACCAGCAACTAGGAACCACATTCCAATGCTACATCAGTACTATGCTTTTATTGTCACAAGCCGAATTTGCATGTGAATTGCTGTGAGCACCTTGTTTTATTGGGTTTGAATTCCTTAAGACTCATTAATTCACTTCCAATTAAAGATTCTTTCCCCATTACAGGCTGATCCAATTGTTTAAACCATTTATTAAATCCTACTCCGTCTATTCCATTTGATTCAGGCCTTATCTTTTGCTATTTTGCATATTTGTGGGAAGCATTCTATCTTTCTTTGGTTTACTTTCTCATGATGTTCCTCTTTCTTATTATAATTTGACTGGTAGCTTTATACTCTATGCAACTGAGCTGTTAAATTCATTCACTGAAAGTCCAAATCTTATAATTTGGATTGAACTTCAAGGAATCTGAATACCCCTTCTTATAAAACACAACTCAGCCAACTAAATCCTAGCATGATTTATGCAATTCAATTTGTCTTCATTAAATGCAGGCCTTGAATTTATCAAACGTCATATTCTGCTTCTGTTTGCTTCTTTACAACTCTAAAATTTTTTCATATTTCCTTCCTTTTCAAGATATCTGTAGATTTTTAAGGCTTATCTGAACAGGAAATTCAGATATATTTTTAGGTAAAGATAGAATTTGATTTCCATATTCTATATGTTTACTATGGCTAAGAAAAAGCTTTGAATATAAAAAAATAATGATAATGGTTGAACCAGCAATTATTTAACTCGGAGTGGAAATCCCTTTTTTTTCCTATTGCTATCCATGATTAAGATGACTAGAATGGAAATTCTCATTTATATAACTTCTTATTCTTATTCATTTAAAACCTTGTTGGATCAAGCAAGCTTCTTTTGTTTATTGTGCTTTCCAAGCAACACATTGATTCAACTGAGCTGTCCCATCCATATAGTGCTTTAAATTAGAGTTTGATTTTAGCTTTTGTGCTTCAAATTAGAGTTTTATTTTAGTTTGTGCACAAATGGACATTCAATATCTTTTTGAAGACCAACATTTTGCAAAACTCACCATTAGATTAAATATATGAGTCATGCCTGTCATTCTCACAAAATATTAAGTTGGTTCGAGATAGAGCTGCCCCAGCTATAAAGCCTTACTCCAATTATCTGGGTTGCCTGAATTTTTTTCTTTCCAATTGCTGCCTTTGCCAAAATGGACTTCAACAACTTTCTAGTGGATCTACATGTTTTGAAGTTCGCCATTGATTGAATAATAAGTCATGCCTACCATAGTCACCAAAGCTCATGTTAATTGGTGATAGAGTTATCCAGTCCATAAATCCATGTTCAACAATTTGGGTTTGTTAAAAATTTTATTTATTTTTCTTTTTCCCCCTAATTTGCAACTTTTGTCATTCATCTTTAGCCAGGGTCATGCATATCTTAAGGATTGAAGGTAATAAAATTTGGGAGTACTGTCTTTTAGTATGATCGGCTACATGTTAGATCACTACACCCAAAAAATGAATCTATTAGGTAAAAAGCCTGTATATAAGGCTAACACCTCTTATCTCATGTGGCCTCAACCTGTATATGGAGAAGCAAACAATAGAGCAGACAAACATAAGGGGAATTAAATAGAGGGGAAGACTCAATTTCTAGATCTCTAGAAACCAAGACTTTGATATCCTTTTAAACTGCTAATTTAGCCCAAAAATTTAAGGTATCAGGTATATATATCAGGTTAGCAGGTAACCCAACCCTCATTCCTAGGGCATTTAGGCCTTCTTGCTGAAAGGTTGAAGCCTTGGGATTTTATATACTGACATATGGAATTGATATTACTGGTCCCTTTCCCATAAGGTGTCATTGTACTATTGGTGCAAACTGCACCATCAAAAATTTGTAACTAGTATGGTTTCTAATAAATTAAGTATTAATTCTAACTTATGTATGTGTTTGCATATATTCAGGAGCTTCCCTTAGTACGATATCGTGCTGCCAAGACCCTTGATGGATCTGCAGTGGCAACATTTCGTGACTTGGTTCCTACAAAGCTTGCTGCTGCTGTTTGGAACTCTCTTGAAAAATATAAATCTACTATTCCCAACTTTCCCCAGACTGGAACATGTGAGCTCCTTATCTTGGATATATCCATAGATCAGGTTATTATCTATTTTCCTGTTGTGAATTTATTGCCATATTTTCTCAGTTAGATTTATTGAATATGATGATTTTGCATGTTTAGATAGCTCCTGTCATACATGAATGGACCTATGATGCCATGTGCCATGATTTACTGGATATGGATGGAAATAAATATGTACACGAGGTACATCTTTTTGTTATTTTTGTTTTCATGGTTTTGTATGTTAAATATCACTTGAAGAACTTTTGCTGGAGGATACTCAAACATATATTAGATTCCTAGCAAAACAAGGGGTGAACCTGAGAAAAAGGAGGTCCTTTTAGAAGATCATGATCCTGTCTGGCTCGAGCTCCGCCATGTACATATTGCCGATGTATGTCTCATTCATTTATATATGTCTTTCTTCACTGGGATACATGATTATTGTAAGTACTTGTTCCACTAATTGGCATGTCAGGCTAGTGAACGGTTGCATGATAAAATGACCAACTTTGTCTCAAAGAACAAAGCTGCACAACTCCATCAGAGGTTAGCTTTGGCATCTATCTATATCTTTTTGAAACATGTTTGCTTTTGTCATCATGTGATCAAATTTCAGACGTATTTTCCTGTTAAGGATCACTTAATATGGTATTATCATTCACTACACCTGCTGGCTACTATGTATAACTTCTTTCTCCATTCTTAACAAACTTGGCAACACAATATGATGATATGTTACTAATACAGGTATGTCTACCTGATTGACCACTTTGTAATTGTCATCATTTTGGAAAGCACAGTCCCATTAATTTAAAATATGTATCATCATGGCAATGGAATGAGAAGTACAATGAGAAATCAGTCATTTAGGACAGTTTCCCTTTTCATCTTTTCCCCTAATTCTCTGTGGGAGACTGTTTTATCGACAAGGATTTAGAACATTTTGTATGAATTTGTGAATGTGGAAATGAGGCTGCTTGGTGTTTCTTATGATAATTCAGAGGCTCTCTTTCACACACAATAATTCAAGATATATCACAAATACATGGAATTTTTCAAACAAGTTTGGCATGTTATGTCTTTATAAATTGCAATTTGAATAGAAGTGCATCAAATGATGTAATATCTACTCTGATGCTATACACTTCTCAAATTGGTTTTTTAATATGCAGAGACAGTAACGAATTATCTACACGAGACTTGCAGAAAATGGTTCAAGCTCTGCCACAGTATAGTGAACAAATGGAGAAGCTTTCTCTCCATGTTGAGGTTGATTTTTTCTTTCTATAAGTGTTGTATTTCTGTTGATGAATGGGCTAGAAATTCATTTCCAAGAGAAAACTTCAAGCATTTTTGTCATTTAAATACAAAGTGATTTATTGGATTCTGAGGCATTTAAGGACTTTTAAGTTATGTGCATAATTATGATTGTAAATTATAATTACAAGATCTTTGTGCAAAGGAGTTTTTTTTCTTTAGTAAAAGAACAGGAAATAACAAGAAACCTTATCAACTATTGCGTAATTTCTTTTTAAGTTTAAGGAATTTCTGATTTTCTAGCACAATAATGACTATAAATTCAAAAATTGTTGCAACAGAAATAGGAAACAAAGAAAATAAAAGAACTGAAGGAATTCTTTCTTAATTGTTTAATAGCCAAGAGAGGATATACGGGATCATCCAGTGGTTCTATCTGCAGATACAAGCAGAAGTAATTAAATGATGATGTTAAGAGAGAAGTAGTATTAACATGGACAAAATGAGTGTTCCAAGACAAGTCTTTGTGTTTATTGTCCCACTTGATCATGGCAATGCAGATTGCTGGTAAAATCAACAGAACTATCCGAGAGATGGGACTTCGAGACCTTGGGCAACTGGAGCAGGATCTTGTCTTTGGAGATGTAGGAGCAAAGGAAGTGATAAACTTTTTAAGGACAAAGCAGGTGATATGCTAAAGATTTTTGTCTGCATAGGAACTGATGCACCATATTTCTAAGTAATGTCCATTTTTTATTTAAAATAATTTTGTTTGGAAATGAACTAATGCACCATATTGGGTAATGTCTACTTTTTTATTTAAAATTTGTTTCACTTATGCAGGATGCTACTTCTGAAAATAAATTGCGTCTATTGATGATATATGCTTTCGTTTATCCTGAGAAGTTTGAAGGTGACAAAGGTTTAAAGCTAATGCAGGTACAAGTGAACTCCAATTCCTGCTTTCTTTATGTGGAATTTCACATTATCCTTTTTCACTTCTCTTATCATTGACTAAACTAGTTGCAAGGGGAAATGCCGAAAGAGCATGTTAAACAAAGAAGGATCAATGGTGCTCTAAAAAAATGTTTGGGCTTAATTCAATTGATCGGCTCTGTTTGATACCTGAATTTTCCTAATTTTTTTCTTTCCCAAGCAAGGATAGATGTCAGCATCAGGCTTGCAGAGGATGGACATACACTTGCTTGCTTTCCTCCTTAATCCACAAAGATGATTTCACACATTAATATGTTAAAATCTTTCATGCTATATCATATGTGTGAGAGGCAAGAGCTGGAGGTTTTTACGTCAACAAACTGATACATCATAATTTTATGATTTGTTTTTTCTAATTAGTAATTGAGTGTTTGACACAAGAGATTTGATAAAAATTATGTGTAATTCAAAACTGTTGGCATCCTTTTTACATGCACACAGTGCCTAACGAGGTACAATTTCTGAAACTAGAATTCCTGTCTTGTGTTTTTTAGGAATTTCAGCCTTTTTTTTACTAGTGTATTTGTGTTCTGATGCAGCTCTTTTTAGATTATTATGAAGTATTGATGACTGCTCACCTTTACCAAACTTTCACATCGTCATGTTCATTGATCTTTTTCATCAGTTAGCAAGATTATCACCCGAGGATATGAAAGTTGTGAATAACATGAGACTGCTTGAGGGATCATCGGCTACCAAGAAGAAGTCCAGTGGGGGTTTCTCACTTAAGTTTGATGGTCAGAAGGTAAATAAATATAGTGATTGTAATGCTCATTGAAGATCCTTACAACTTTCTTCTTACATGATTCTTGCCCACCAACCTAAGGTTTAATAGTTTCTTGATGTTCTTGCTTGATTATTGGGTAAAGAATGCGGCTAGAAAAGATCGAACCACTGAAGAGGAAATGTGGCAGTTATCACGATTTTATCCCATGATAGAGGTATGATTTAAGATCATGCAAGATTCTTCACATTTGTTCCTGCAACACCTTGAAAATTAGGAGTAAGTGCTAATAGCAATGACATTATGTAAGCAAGTTTAATAGTTTTTTTTCTAACCAAGACCATCCTTCTGAAACAGTGAGAGTTGTTTTTTAAAATTAAACCTTAGCATGTGGTAATCCTTTTGAAGTATCTGTGGCTGCCAGTATATGGACTGTTCAGATACAAAGTAGCATTGCCTATTTTCATTAGTGTCATTCGTTGCTCTACCCTGCTTGAATTACTTGAAAATATATATATGTTCATTAAACATTCTTTTAGACATAATTTGTACAAGAAGATCAATCAATAGTTTGTTGGGTGAAATATGAAATGTTTTTCTTTTTACTGGGTTGACTGTTGCTATGTAGGCAGTTATTTTGTAAAGGCACTTCTTACTAATCTCAGAGCAAAATAATGTCCCCTGTCTGCCTGTGAAGTTAATTTATATAACAATGTCACTTTGTCTGTTGTGACTAAAGCAAGGAAAAGTTACTCTCTTATTTTACTTATCCAGATAACTGCTTCTCTTAATATGCTATGAGTTAAATGGGTGGTAGTAAGTTACATGCTGTGTCATTTATCAGGAGCTGATTGAAAAACTCAATAAAGGTGAATTACCCAAGAATGAATATCTGTGTATGAATGAACCAAGTCCACCTGTCCCACGGAGCACTGATGGTGCATCTGCACGGACGAGTCAAGCTCCAGCTTCTCAGCCAGTAAAATCAAGACGAACTGCAACTTGGGCACGTTCTCGTGTTTCTGATGATGGATGTTCAAGGTACTCTCACAGTTCTCTTAATTTCTCATGTACTGGATTGATCTATTCTGTACATGACTTCCATTTACAGACTTATCCAGCTTTTGGATTTCATCTTCCTGTACCATATTTGAACAATTTGGTTTATCTAATTTTTTCTACATTGTTGAACTTATATGGTGTGATCCATTATAATATAATATGTATTATCAAAATTTGATTGCTGATCAAAGCCTAGATATTCAAGTATATTTTTGCATACAATTAACAAGTTCTTATTACTTGCTTCTTCTGTCTTTTTTACAGTGACTCAGTTTTGAAGAATGTGTCTGTGGATTTCAAGAACATGGGGCAGCGAATTTTTGTCTTTATCATTGGAGGAGCAACACGATCTGAGGTAAAATTCTCAAGAACTTTCTTTACCATCACCTGCATCTTGGCCTTACCAGATGTTTTTTTCCCCCTTTTCCTTGATAGGCAACCTGATGGTTTTCTCGTCTTTCCTTTTTTTTTTTTTTTTTTTTTTTGCATTATTTTGTTGTTGCTGTTGTCTAGCTGCAGGTTTGTTGTGAGCTCACAGCCAAACTGAGGAGGGAAGTTGTCCTAGGCTCCTCTAGTATTGATGATCCTCCACAATTTATTACGGTAAATAACTGCTTATTTATCTATTTCTTTTCCTTTTCCTTGTTGGTGATAAACGAAAATCAGGGGCACAAAAGACATTACATTTTGGTTGAAAAACAAATAGTTTGAAGCATTGATTCTAGAGCCTCCATCTCCTTTAAAATGCTAGTATTTTCAAGACAATAAAATTACAATTCCAAACCACAAGAACACAAACAACTTGTCAGGCACTACATACAAAGCAAAAAAATCAATACTAGGAATTCCAAACCAATAGTAAAAGAAACTTTGAACAAATAGCCACTTTGAAAGTTCTGGTAAATGGTTACCAAAGACAGTCAATCCCAAGTTTTCCCCCTAGATGTCCATATTAGGATGATGTTGCAGTGATATGGTGATAGGCCAATACATCAATTCCCCCCTGGATTTTGAAATACCTTGTCCTCAAGTTCAGGTGTAATTATTTGCAGTAAATCCAATGGCCTGATTTTTGAAAGAAAATCTTGAAAGATGATTATATCATGCTCCTACAATTTGAAATTACTCATCCTCTAGCTTGATAAAGAGGATCAATTTCTTCAATCCTAACCCCATCATGTATGATATATTTGTATTGGTTGATGATGAAGGGTGAGTCTGCTCCATGTCTAATCTTTCAGCTTCAAGACAATGCCCAAAAGAAAGACCACAAATTTCTTCAAGTAGTTTCAATAATTCATTAGCCTATCAGTGCTCTTAGGAACTACAAATTCACCAATTCAAATGACACATGCTATAGTTTCTGATCAATGAGTCTTCTATTTCACTAGTACTCCATTTGTTTGCACATGGAAAGTTCTAAAAAATTTCACCATATACAAAAATAGTGTAGACGTACATTATTCACCCACCTTTCTAAAATTTCCAATAGAGTAGATGTCATCTCATTGTCACTCATCATTTTCATTTGTCTTCACAATTTTTAAATCATCATCCTCCTCTTTGATGGCAAGCACTAGAAGATAATGAATTGTATTATTCATTAGCACTCTGGGAGCCCACTTGAGGTAGTTTTTTGTTTTTCGCTTTAGCTGGAAACTGAGCAGTATTGGTGTTCAGCAGCAAGTATATTCATGTTTTTTTTTTTGTTTCCTTTTTTTTTTTTTTTTTTGCAGAAACTGAAGATGCTGTTAGAAAAGGATATCTCATTAGATGGCATTAGAATCTAAAATTTGGTTCCTGGACAGTCAAGGTCGGTTTTCTCTTTTGTAATTATGAATCTGTAATTCCTATTTTTGTCCCCTTTTTTTATCCTTTTATTTATATGTTTCCTTTTTCTTCCAATGATATAGAACTTTTCCCATGAGATCTCATCCTCAGTTGCTCAAACAGAAATGGGCCATTTTTGGCACCACATATAAAGGTCCTGTATTATTTTGAGGGCAGTGTGTCCTGGTCCTTCTAGGTTTTTCCGGGGGGGGAAACATATCCACGTCCTCCTGTAATCAGTAATCATAGCCCTCCACATGTTCCCATTTTTGTTTTCCTCATTCAAATCCTTCAAATGTCATGTGCATGTAAATATTAGTGTTTAGGTTTCTAAATTAATAGATGAAAGAATATGATGTGTGTGCCATGTGCATGTGAATACTAATGTTTTAGGCTTTTAAAATTAATAAATCAAAGCAGTATGATGTGTGGCCTGGTACATGTAAATGTTAGTGTTTTAGGTTTTTAAATTAATAAATCCAAGGAGTATGATATGTGTGGTTATGTGCATGTTAGTGCTTTAAAGTTGATAAATGTGATTTTTTGAGTTTTAAAGTTAATAAGCCAATGAGAAGTGACAATTTAAACTTTTATGATCTCACTATTCATTTTATAATTCTTAGTTGTTAGTTATTCAATTTTTTTTAGGATTTCATAATTCAGTTATAATTTCCAGTTTGTTGATTGTCTAATTATTGATTGATCCCATATTATGGTATTCTTGTTTTAGAAAATGGTTAATTCTAGTGATGATCCATCTTGTGTAACTTATGTGTTTTTTTTTAGAATTTTAGTATTAGTTTATTTGATTTCATGCTATTATTTTCATGTTCCAAGTTTATTGTTTTTAATTCGTGAATCAATATTAATTTTGTATGCTTAGAATTATATTTAATTAATTTAGTTAACCTTGTGTTATTGTTTGGATGCTTTCAAGTTCGCTAATTTTAATTTTGATCCATCAATATTTAGTTTGAGTTTTGTGGAATTTTAGTTAATCAATTTAGTTAATCACACATTATTGTTTTCATATTTTCAAGTTTGTTAAACTTTAGTTTTTTTTATTCATCATATTTAGTTTGAGTGTTTTTCAGAATTCTAGTTAATTTATTTTAATTGATCTCATGTTACCATTTCCATGTGTTTAAGCTTGTTAGTTTTAATTCTTGATTGATCATAGTTTAGCTCATATGCTATTCAATATTTTAGTTAATTCTTGTGTTGTCTTGCCCATGTTCTAGAATTGCTAATTTTAGTTTTTAATTAATCCTTAATTAGTTCATGTGTTTAATTAGAAAGTTTTGTATGTTCATGTTTCTATATTTACATAATTATATTCCCATACTTATGTGTTTCATTAGTCTTATGTTAGTTTTTTGTTGGCCTTATTTCAGTTTACATGCTTTTAGAATCCTAGTGGTTAGTTCATGAATCAACATCTTGTTAGTTTGTTTAATCTAAAATACTTTGCCCATTGCTTTAATGATCCTTAGTTTAATTTGATTTTTCTGAGGCCATTGGAAACTCATGAAGGTTGGCCCTTACTCACCGTATTGGTTTGGTTGGTTGTTAAAAATTTTACTTTGAAATTCTATTTTCCTTTGGGTTGCCTATGTTTGATCCTTGTGTATTGTTGTTTACAAATAATTCCTTTCCTTAAACCTTTTCTCAAAATGTTCCTCATTAAAATGTATTTCAAAAACTCATTTAAAGTCCTTAGAATCGAAATCTCATTTTCTTAAGGTTTGCATCTTTCTCAGTTTTCAATAAAAAATCTAATTTTGAAAGGATTATGAATCCAAGCTTGTTGTCCCAAATAAATGGGATAATTCTATGCTAGATTTGTGTATATCAATTGAGGAATTGGTGAAACCCCTACATAAAATCAATTTTCAAAAACCTTTTATTGTTAGCTTGTTCAATTTACTGCATCTCTAAAAGGAAAATTCGATTTGACTTATTTATGACGTTTCCAAAATTGTTCCAGCGATTGTATGATATTGTAGACATCTTGAAAATAAATTCAAAACTTTGTTTGAGTTAAAAAGCAATTTTGAGATGGAAGATATAAATGAGTCTTCATTTGTGCATTTACTTGAACTGTTGGTTCCTTTAGTTTGTCATTTTGACCTTGTGGATAGCATGTAGCTTCTGGTGGTAATTTTCATTTTTTTTTTACACGAAGGTTATGATTTATGAGTTATGTTGACTAATTTGGAAGATTTGAATTAACTTTGATTCATTGGTTGCTATAGATTAATGTGTCTATATCTTCAAATGGACAATTTTAATCTTAATTTAAGAACTATTAAGGACTTGGATAGTTCAGTGGGGTTTCACTTACCATGGAAATAGGTAATGCCAAATGGAGAACCTCCACTTTATATGTATGAGCAATATTTGTACTACTGAAGTCCACGAACTGGACACAAGACTTATCTTCAAGAATAATTTTTTCTGTGGTAAAATGTGGGTTCATTTGAGGAGTTCACCAGTGAGTATGCTTAATGATGAATATTAGAGTTCTCATTTGGTTTTAGGAGGAGTTTTTATACCCATTTTTACTTGTTTATGTATGCATATAGTGGACAATGTTGATTGATTAAATTATGTTCTAACCAGTGCATTCTTGATTAATTTTTCATCAATGAACAGTCTTCATTTTTTGGTGTGGTGATTATTGAGCAAATAATTGAAGATATATCATAAAATATGTCTGTGGCATAGCTAATGTTTGGAGTTGAATGTGTTTTCATGCATCAGCTCATTAGAATGCAATAACAAAATAACACTGTTGTTTCTTGATTATTTCATCATTTTGTAGATTAATTATGCTTGAAATTCACTTTTTGATGGATTCAGTAGCTGAATTTTGTGTTTTTTACATTATCAACTAATAAGTAGTTTATGCTAAATGTGATTATTGTGAGTTTATAGCAAAAGCCTGAAGCACTGAAGCAGTGAATATGTTCGAGTGAGTACAATCAATTCTTGTTAGATAGGTTGGTGCTAAATCTTGTAATATTCAATTTTTTAAAGGAAAGATGCATCCTAGATTAATGTCCTAATACCAGTTGCTCTTCCTTTTGGAGTGTAACTTGTACCTTTCTAAATAGATTCAACTCATGTTTGAGGCCCTTCAGTATTATTGATTGCCATGATTAAGTTAAGCATAGAAGAGCATGAAAATTCTTCTTATGGAGTTTAAATTAATGAAAAATATGAGTCTTGGACAAGCACAACTTTTTTTAGATGCTCCTGGGAAATATTGATTCAGATTTTGAGAAGATTCAAAAAATGATCAGTACTCTCTAAAATGTTAGTTCACTTTATAGAAGATTGTTAATATGATTTTAATTAGTAGGACTTGGAATGAACTGCGAAATTT
This sequence comes from Vitis riparia x Vitis cinerea, assembly GCA_940586395.1. Classification (NCBI taxonomy): domain Eukaryota; kingdom Viridiplantae; phylum Streptophyta; class Magnoliopsida; order Vitales; family Vitaceae; genus Vitis; species Vitis riparia x Vitis cinerea. The sequence continues at coordinate 30,540 of CALNHZ020000293.1, forward strand.
ATGTTTTGAAGTTGAGTACCTGGTCACTGCATTAGCGGAAAAATGACAACCTTATTGGTGATAACAATAGGAAATTCATAACAAACTCATATTTCTTAAGTAAAATCCCATCAAAATCATCTTTTAGAAATCTGGGATGCTAAGTTAAGCTTGTAAGCATGGAAACAAAGTTGAACAAACAAGCTCAAGTGTAACTTCATTTCTCAAAATCTAGTTAAAGATGCCATTTTGTTTTTGTTTTTGTTTTTGTTTTTTTTTTCCTTTTTTCTTTTTTCTATAGAAAACAGTTTCTCCTCTTTTGATAAAACCTTGAACTTCCTATTCTCATCCCAACCATTTGAGTGAGGCCTTAAGGCCCCACTCATTATATTTTATAATCTTTTATTTTGTTTATTTATTTGAGACTTTTTATTATTATTATTCCAACAATTAAATCTTCTTAAGGAGCCACATGTTTATACGTGAAACTTTCAACACGTAACTTTGGAAGCTACACTTACTATCATGCAGTTAGGTAGGTCTTATCAGGCTTCGGTGGTTAGGATATGCTTGTTCCATATATTATCAATTGGAGACACCCTTAGATTTTTATCTAATGCATTCTTTCAAGAAATTTATTTGTGTTTATTATATTTTATTATTCAACTTTGATGTTTAGCAGTGTATCAAGTTTAGAGGGTGCGCCAAAGCAAAAACACTTGGGCATTTGAAAAGTTGATCCACAAGGTTGGATCTGAAAACCAATAGAGTTTAAGTTCAGGGGGAACATTAAGCAAAAGGACTTGGTAGTGGAAAAAGGGTTGTTGACCAAGTTTTCTTGATAGAGTACATTTCTAATTCAGAATGTGAATTTTACTATATCAAAAAATTAATAATAAAAATGTTTTAATTCAAAAAAGGATAAATTGTAGTTAGATGATAAAAATCTTTACTTTATAGAAAAGGACAAAAATAGAATAATAAAGATAATCTTTTAGAATTCGCTTATGGTGTTTTGCTTTAAGAGATTTGTCAGGTCTTTTTTAATAGACAAATTAAATAGTTTTTTGGTGGTTTTTTTTATAACATTAATTGGTTTAATTTGTGTTATTGAAAGAACTTAAAAAGTGGAATCTATCTATTTTTTCACTTTTCAGTGATGAGTTCTTTTATCAAACACCCCTTTAGTAATCATGTAAGTAATATCGACTATATTGTTTTGCTTCTGTGTGAATACAAGTTTGGTTGTACATGAGTGAATTATGTAGCATGTAAAGTGACATAGATGCCAGTGTAGAAGCAGCTACTTCCAAAGAAGTGAACTGAAACAAGGTTGCTACGGTTCGAAATTTTGTTATAAGACACATTTACATCAGTGTGGACAAAACAACAAGAGTCTCCTTTTTATCTTAACTCCATAATGTAATTTTCCTTTAAATGATCTTGCAATGGCTGACAACTAAACTCTAGATACAATTGTGACAAGTCCTATTCATGTCTTTAATTATATTTTCTGACTCTTGCTCTTCTTAATTACCCTTAGCAACTTACATATTGACTTTTCAACAGGTTGGATCTCAAACTTCACAAGTTGAAATGGTACCAGAAGATTTGCAGCCCTCGCTTGTACCATCAAATAAAGACTTGAAAGGTCTTTAATGGGAAACCTTTGTTGAGAAAGCTGGGATCTAAGGTGAAGCTGACTTTGTTAAAAATGGTTTTGTTGATCACATCAATACCACAAAAGACACTACAGACTAACTTTGGTACACTGTAAGTGGTGCTGGCAGTAAAGATTGCATCCTTGAATCTGAAAGAAGGACAAGACATGATAACCTCCAGTTCCTCTAACAGGGTTCCAGAAACACAATGGGTTGAATCAGTCAAAATTCGAACCATTATATCTCCTTCCTCTGCTTTGTGCAGCCTAAAATAGGCATAGAAGAGAGAAGAGACATCTTTAGGAATTAATTTTACCATATTCAGTCTGACAAGACAGCGAAGCTGATGCTATGGTTCTGCCTGTTGATATTTCCATAATTTATGTTCGCGAATTGCTTGAGATTAAAGGGAAGTTCGACCATCAAAGAGCTGTGTCTCTTGGACTAAAAGCTAGACCAAAATACCGTGAATTATAGCTTGGAAAAATCAATTCCTGATGGGATTACTACAAAAGGAAGGGTGATCAATTAGAGAATGGGGAGTATGGTAATTTGAGATTTGTGCATAGTGATCCTACCGCACATTCAGACTTTGGAAAAGGAGTCCGCGAAGAATTTTGGAACATAATTTTCTTTTTATATAACAAGAAGAGAATGAATGTTCAAGTTGAAACAGATTTTGTGAAAATGAAGGCTACTGTTGTTAACTTTAATGTCATTGGAAATGTGTAGAAGGGTAATAATTAGCAAGTCACAATTAGCCATGTATTTACATTAGGGTAATATGGACTAATGAAAAAATACTTGTCCATAAAATTATGGCCAATTGAAACATTCCACAATGAATAAATGTTCATTTGAAAGTTTTTACACTGAATAAATTTTCAAAAAATAAAACAACTCAGTGTGGTTGCATGAGGTCCTCAATTGAGGAAGGTCAATTGTTTTCTAATTATATGTACTAATAAAATACAACTTGTCCCTAAAATTGTGGCTAATTAAAGGTTTCTGCATTGAATAAATTTTCAAAAAATATACCAATTCAATGTGTCACATGAAGCCAACAATTTTAGGGACAAGTTGTATTTTTATTAGTCTATAAACTTGCCCGTGAAATTGTGGCTAATTGAAAGTTGCACATCATATTTTAGATTATTAAAATTATTTGTTTAAGTAACTTTAGTTCATTGCAAAGATTAAGGAATAAGTCTCTTGTGATTGAAGACTACAAAAATATTGTCTTTGTAACTCCTAGAAAGGAGAAACCCTTAACCTTCAAGGCTATATTCAGAAGACATGAAGTTGAGGAGAACTTTCTCTCCAAGTGAGACTCAAGCCTCTTCTAGGGAGGTTCAAGACTTTTTCAAAAGAGGTGTGAAGTGTCTTTGAATCTTTTATGGGAGGCTCCAAAGTATATTTGAATCTCAAAAGAAGGCTCTAAAAGATCTATAACTCTTCAAAGGAGGCTCCAAAATGTCTTTGGATCTTTAAATGAGGCTCTCAAGTGTCTTCTAGTCCTTAGAGGAGGCTCTAAAGAGTTTATGAATCTTCAAGGCTTGAAAAGATCTTCAAAGTTTCATGATTAACATCTCTAAAAGGCTTCCTTGATTGAGATCAACCTATTCAGGTTCTCCATCAATGTTTTTGTGAAACTTCAAGACTCTAATCTCGAAAGGCCAAATCAAGGATTTCACTTTCCTTGGTTATAGTTGTTCAAATCAAGATCCAATTCAAGTAAAAAAAAAAAAAAAAAAACTGAAATCAAGACTTCAAATGTTCTAGTCTTCAAATTCTTAATCAATGTTTTATTGAAACTTCAAGACTCAAATCTCCAAAGGTTGCCTCTATCCAAGTAAGAGTTTTCACTTTCTTTGGTTATAATTGTTCAAATCAAAATCCAAATCAAGTCTTCAAATCTCCAACACTCAAGTCAAGTTAGGCTTGAGGCTCTAGTATGCAAATATGAATATTCAAAGGCTTCTCAATTTGGGATTAGTTTTCTTCAATTCCTCAATTGACAACTCTTGTGGAGGAAGACACAGGAAATACACTTTTTCTTTTCCCCTAAAAGACAATAGAGATTGTAATCCTTTCCAAATTTAAAGGAATTTTTTTTTTCCAATGTTTTCCTAGTGAAAAATGTGTTAATAACAAGAATACATATAATCATCTTTATTGCACCGTAGAGTTGTGACGCTTAAGGAAGAATTAAGGTATATGTTCTACTGATGCATAAAAGAACTTGAAGCGGGGAAGTCAAAAAAGGCTTTCATCTAAGTGAGGATGATCATGTTTGGAAAAACTTTTGGTTGAAGACAACTATTATTATTTTTTCTGTTTATTGTAGCACAGATGCACAACAGCCCATACTCCAGCAATCTAGATAAGTTACTAGGAAATCGATTCTTCAAATTTTGCCTTTTATTTCTCCCTCCAGAATTAATACACATACATCCAATTAAAAATTCCATGACATTTGTGACAATATTAAAAATTAAAGGGTGAAACTAAACCAGACATACTTTATTTTTGGCGTCTAGTTATTTCTGTTGTTTTTTTGTACGGTTGCTACCAATTAGGTTGTCCGCCCTGTAGATTCTGTGTGCTCTATTTGATTTGATCCCCAGATGTAATAGCAACCCTTGTAACAAGTTGGGGAGAAATGAGAAAGAAGAACGAAGAAAAAAGGAAAAGATTGAATTTATCACATTCTTGTCTGCGGTATTAGATATGTCACCTGTTAGGAGATAGTTTAAGTTGTTGTCTTACATATTTGAGATGGCTATTTTTTGTTCAGGTAGCAAAAGTGACTACTGAAAAAGGTAAGACTATTTTGACTGATATTGAACGATCGCAAAAGGTGCATCTCTGACCAAACTTCTTGTTTGATTATGCTTGTGTAATTTTCTTACTCAATTTGTTTTCATTTGTAGGGAGTTGCAAGTACTGATGGTAAGTTTCATATAAATTTGACCATGTTATAGCTCAAATGAATGTTTCTATGCAACAACCTTTTTCTTCTCCTTCCTTATATATATATATATCAATTACCGTTAAGTTTTTTCTCTCTCTATGATGTCTCACCTATTTTTATGGTTTAAGCATTTTTTATAATTGTTCTAGCATTTCTACCAATATGTTAATTTTGTGAATTTCTTACCTTATAGTATTGATTAGTGAATTACAGGGACAAAATCATAGAGCATATGATTCAACTCTGCAATTGCAGATTTGTTGTTAATTCATTCTGTCTTGTCAAAAAGCTCACTAACACTAAGATTACTTAACGTTGTTCCATATCAAAAACCATTTAACATAGTTTGACATGGATCTCTTAGATATGCAAATAGAGGCTTTGGATTTTATTGATTGGAATGAATATTTCTGGTACAAAATATAATCTTGCTTCCTGGTACAAGCCAACCACCACTGAATCTGATCTTATTTTGCACACTTATCTAGACAAAATGCGCTATTTAGCTAGAGTAATCATTGATGTCCAATATACAAATTTTGTAAGCTATATCATGCAAGCTTAGTGGTCTGTTGTTTGCAATTTTCTTAATTTTCTCATGGAATTTAGTTTTGACTTAGCCTATTTATTCCTCTATGATCCTCACATCTTATCCTTCATGCTGTTTTTGAGGCTAACTTGATTATCATTTTATATATGGTATGTTTATGTTTTTACTTTGGTGCAACATGCATTGCAGTCTTCAAATGAATTACTCATTTACTTGTATGAGTTTGGTCTAGTTTCATTCTACCACCTTCTTAGAAGTATTATCTTCTCTAGGTGATTGTAGAACAGGTCTTCAATAGAAAATTTATGAGTTATATGTAATTTTATTGCCGCAACATAATTTAGATGGATTTTATTCAAAACTTAGCATTACTGAGGAGGGATTCCTTTATGTTAGGAATTTGAGACTATCCAAACTATGGTAATCACCCTAGAGGGGGGGGGGGGGGGGGGGGGTAAATAGGGTGATGGTCTCTTTTTCACAAATTTAAACTATGCAAAAATAAGAGACAATTATATGCAAATAGATAATAAATAAAATAAACACAATTGCATATAATTTAAAAGAGTTAGGAAAGAGAGAGTGCAAACACGAGAGTTTATAGTGGTTCGACACTTCTTTGCCTACGTCCATTCTCCTCAACCTCCTAACCGAGTGAGGGTTCCACTATCTTGAAGCTTCAACCAAGCTTCCAATCTCTTTACAATTGGATTATGGTTCCAATTCACCCTCTTGGACTTTTGGCTCCAAACACCCTTTACACTTCTTCAAGAGATATCCCTCTCTTGAACAACCTCTCAAGTGATACCCCTCACTTGAGAAAATTCCTCACAAAGATATACAAATAATGATCTCTCAAAATCCTAGTAATAAAACTTTAGGTTCAAAGATACAAGAAAAACTAGGATTGAATGGTGCACTAAAGATATGCAAGTTTTGGAATAATTGTGCACTCAAAAATACTCTTCAAAGGCTCAAATATAATCAAGAAAGATTTGGGAAGGTTTTTCTTATGAAACAATGAAGTTTGGAGCCTTTTTATAGAAGAAAAAAGTCATACTAGCCATTGGGGGTTTGACCGGTTGAGCTAGGGGTCGACCGGTTGACTAGCCGTTAGGAAAAGTGACCGTTGGGCCTCAACCGGACCTCAATCGGACCTCAACTGGACCTCGACAGGTCCTCAACCGGTCCTCGACCGGACCTCAACTGGTCCTTGACCGGACCTCAACTGGTCCTCGACCGGACCTCAACCGGTCCTCGATCGGACCTCGACCGGGTGAGGTTCAACCTTGACTGGGAAGAGAAGACCACTGGGAGAGAGAGAAACTTTTTGGCCTCCCTCAACCGGTCCTTGATCGGACGAGCACAACCGGTCGATCGGTTGAACCGGTTGAGCCATTCTTTTAGCTCAACACTCAACCTTTTTCAACTTAAAACCTTTTAACACAAGTTTGAAAATCATTTAACACAAGGTTTTAGTTGAAAACATGAAATCATCCAATTCTTAAGATATTTAAAACAATATCACTCTTGGATGATTTTGGTGCATAAATAAAGAATGAAATGCATGAAAGTCCTAGTGCACCAACAACTTTACAAAGAGATCTTAAGAAGCTTTAGTCTTGAAAAACTCTTCTCTTTGAAGTGGTTTTCTTCTTCATGATTTCTCATTTGACTTGATTTGTCTTTGGATTGCCACTTTGGAAGTTGTCTTGCCTAATCACACTTGAAATATAATCATTAGTTCTAAACCTTGTTTTGTTATCATCAAAATCAAGATTAACAAAACCTTGGTTTCACACTTTCCAACTTTCTTGGTGTAAATGGAACTATTCGTTTATACTCCAAGTGCATCAAATTATTAAACTAATCAACTCTACTTTCTGAGGGCCTGAAAAAAGACTTTCTTTAGTACAAAGGAATTAGAAACTAGAGCTATACATTGTTTTAGTCTAATGAAGCTAAGATCTAGCATAATGTGGAACATGACTTTGTTGCAATCTCAGAATGCTATGTGTTTATTGCAATTTCGTTGGTAGAGTTGTATCATTGAATTACAAAGGATATTGGAGCATAACCTTGCAATATGTCAATGATTTAAATAAACTAATTATCTTCCAAGTTGTGTAACAATTTTTTACTTCAGCTACTTGATAATGATGGAAAGTGTTATTATAATTATTGGTTCGACTCAATTATGTGCAACTCTAATATCAATAATTTTTTCTGCTGGACCCTCTTGGGGACAGTCACTCACCTTACTTTTATCCTCAGTATTTGGAGTTCCAATTGAGGTAACTGTACAACAGCAACACTCCAACCGACCTATTCCTCATATTTTGGTCAAATGTGCAGATTATCTCATATTATTAGGTAATTCACAAAAGACAAAAATAAATGGATAATTACAATTTATGTTACTTAATATCCATTTATGATTTGATCTTTTTTTGTCCTTTTTTGATTTCTAGGATTAAACTCACCACACGTATTTAAATCAGAAGAAAACATAAAAGTTATTCAGTATTTGGTTTCATTATACAATAAAGGTATCCTGAGCTCATATTTGATGCTAGTAATTTGGTTGACTTACATGCTGGTTTGTTGACCTTATTTGCAATTGCAGATTCAAACACATCATTTCCAGAGGGTGTAGACCTAGTTGATGCTGCAGCCTTAGCCAAATGTTATCTTGCAAGCCTTCCTGAGCCTTTGAACTCTATAATGAGATCAGAGGGGCTCGTTCCAGCATACATGTGATGAGAAATATACTGAAGAAGCTTCCTAGTGTGAACTACATGACATTAGAATTTGTTACTGCACTTTTGCTCCATATTAGCCATAAGTCACTTCTTAACAAGGCAAACAACACTTCCCTTTCTTTCTCTCTTGTTTAATTGCTCATGAAAACAACTGCACACTTGAGGGAGACCAATTATTCCCTTCCTTATTGCGATTGAACCAATACAAATTGTGTATTATGTGGATGTGAGGATCATCATGCTTTGCTTGTGTATGTGCACCAGACATACTCATTACGAACATATACTATTGATTTAAGAGAATAGAGTTGAAAATGATCAACTTGTGCTGCTCCCTGCCCCTCACCCCTCCATAGTCCAATTTCCACAATTTGCAGTACAATTGCATCTTGCACTCAATAAAAAACCTTGGGGAGGAATGCTTACTTGATGTGTACTTAGGGTTCCCAATTTTGCCACTATCTTGTATGGTGTCTATTATGTACTCCACCTAACTAAACAATTGCTAATCAATTGCAGTCAATTGCTATTTGTATTCATTTTTCTTTTATATTGCTTGACCTTTTTGTCATTTAGCATGTTCCAAAAGCTTGTGTTGAGTATAATTTTGTTGCTTCGTGGTAATATTCACTGTGATTTGTTAAACCACGTATTTGCTTGCTTGCCGTTGTAGTTTGCTATGTATGTCTGCACTTGCACATGGGAGTTAATTATTCTTCTTATGGGTGGATGCTTTATATCATTCAGTAGATGTGTTTGTTTGTGTAGCACGAGTGCATGTTGAGTTGAGTAAGGGGTTATGGTCCTATGCATAGTCAATGTATTGGTGGTTAAGAAAATACTGCTACGTCAATTTTGTTTCTATAAAAAAAACCAAAAAAAATAAAAATTATACTAAAATTTCATAGTACTAACTAATAATAGAAATGAAATAGAACAATTTTGTCATAGTTATTAGCTATAATTTTTTTTTATTATAATAAAATGAAATATTTGCATAACTTGATGTTATAAAATATTTTTTACATAACTTCTATTTATACGAATTTCATAAAATAGTACAAAAAGATAGAAAAGTTTCCAAAAAACACATAAATACATTGGACAAAGATAGAAATCCCTTGGATAATGTTTTAGATTTTTTTTAATAAAAATAAAATCATAAAATCTTATTAAACAATAGATTTGAATTTCTATCGGTTCAAATCCATTATATTCATAATATAAATAATAATAAATAAAAGAAATGTATTTGATCACCTGTGTATTAAAATGATAGTCTTCTCACCTGTTTATGATTTTTTTACAACTTTGGATAATTTTGGCTCGCAAATGTGTTTGATTTTAATGCAAATTTAGGAACTTTTTGGCCATTATGACCTCTCACAGTGCCTTTATGGTAATTGTCCAGGGTAAAAATGTAAATTTATTGTCGGAAGTGAAGTTAGCTTAGCACTCGTGGGGACGATCGGTAGTAGGCTCTATTCAGCACAACGTCCAAGAAACCCTCAAGAAAACTGGAAAACGAATGACCTATAAAAGAGATTTGAGAGACAGCCTCACTCCATGCTTTCGTACCAGTTTCTCGCATTTTACCGAGAAAATCTCACGTCATTTCCAAGAAAAAGCCCTACCACCGTATCGTTTCCAACCTGTAAGAGATGTTTCCTCATCAACTGCGGCCCTGTGCCCGTCAGGAGAAACCCTAACTCTAAACCAAAACCCTCGCGTTGGTTCCGACCATCAACGCAATGACCGGCCGCAGGGGATTCGGGGGGCCCGAGCTCACCGAGGCGCTCTATGTGAGATTCTTGACGTGTTCTTTTATTTTTACTGCTTTGTTTCGTATCAGTTTCTCACATTTTACCGAGAAAATCTCACGTCATTTCCAAGAAAAAGCTGTGATAAGAGATGTTTTCTCCGGCTGACGACTCTCCCGATCTAGGGATCCCACCCAACCGCGGCCCTCTGCCCGTCAGGAGAAACCCTAACTCTAAACCTAATCCTCGCGTTCGTTCCGGCCATCGACGCAAGGCCCGACCGCAGGGGATTCGGGGGGTCCGAGCTCACCGAGGCGGTCTATGTGAGATTCTTGACGTTTTCTTTTATTTTTTCTGCTTCGTTTATAGTTGTTCTGATGATCATGCATGTGTCTTTATTTCAAGAATGCCCATTTCTGAATAGTAATGTTTGCTTCCTAGCAAGACGTATTTTGGAATGACAGCAATGGTAGCAATGCCTAATGGTTTGTTTTTCTCTGTTTCTTTGATTTTATAACAATGCTCTTTTTGTTTCTTTGATTTTTAATAATGCTCATTTTGGATATTTCAATGGGAATTCATCCATTTTCTCGGTAACCAAACCTGGTGGCATTTGTTTGTCTCTTAATTTATGTGATACATTTTGGAAAAACAATATTTGCTTCCTAATATGAGAATTATTTTCAAAATGGTTGTCATAACAGTGCCTAATTGTTTGTTTCCTGTTAATTTTGTAGAGCTACTAGTTGTAAGTAAGTGTTTGCTGATTTGATTTTTCTAAAATGCATATATAGTATTATCGTATTGCCTACATTTTAGAGGAAGTCTTAAGGTGAATATTGCATTTTGTGTTTTCTCAGTAACCAATCATTCCTGTTTCTTTTTATTTATTATTTTTTGTTTTAATTTCTGTTGTGCCCATTTTGGATGAGAAATGTACCGTTGGGTTTGGTATTTTGGAGGAAAATTTTAGGATTATTTTTTTTTTTAAAGCAAAAAAAGTATTTATGACTTGATTCCCACACGGCCGAATCATTGTTTGATTGTTCTCTCTGAGATTGTCATTTGTAAATATCATTTGCGGTTTTTGTTCATAATTGTTGTTTTCTCTTTTATACATATTAAATGGGGTAGATGTGGCCGGGACTGGTTAAAACAACTAAGGAAGGAGGGATCGATGTGATTGAAACATATGTGTTCTGGAATGGCCATGAACTTTCTCCAGGCACTGTGAGTGAGAGTAAATGTATTTAGTGATGCTTAAGCTTGATGTTCCTCTGTTTCAGTAGTTGATTATTAAATTGATTTGTATTATTTTCCCTTGTAATTTGAAAACTTTTAGTATTACTTTGGGGGACGGTACGATCTTCTCAAGTTTGTGAAGATTGTTTAGCAGGCTGGGATGTATTTGATTCTCCGTATTGGTCCATTTGTTGCTGCAGAATGGGATTTCGGGTGTGTAGACAACATCTACATATTGTATTTTTTATATTTAGAATAATGGAGGTTCACCCTCATTTCTATTATTGTTTTAATGAATATAACTTTTGTGAAACTCTTTGAATTTTAACTGGTTGTTTCCTGGGAAAGGAAAAAGATTAAAATGTTGTTGTATGATACAATGGGGTTCCTGTTTGGTTGCATTACGTGCCTGGAACTGTCTTCCAGACCAATAGTGAGCACTTCAAGGTATGTAAACAGGAATGTAGATATCTGGTTTTTGGTAGATTCATAAATGTGGTTCCGAGAACCTTACCTTTTAATATCTTTAGATGATGGTGCTTCTGTTTCGAAATGAAGTGTGGCTTTTTCTAATTGATTTTGCTGCTTGAACCTTACCTTTTAATATCTTTAGATAAGGGTGTTTCTGTTTCTAAATGAAGTGTGGCTTTTTCTAATTGATTTTGCTGCTTGTTGCGATTCAGTATCACATGCAGAAGTTCATGAAACTCATTGTGAACATAATGAAGAAAGAGAAGCTTTTTGCATCTCAAGGAGGTCCTATAAACTTGGTGCAGGCAATTATAACTCTTGAAGCAAAATGACGGGTTTATGTTTGGTTTGCCAAGAACATGAAGCAAAATGAATTTTGAATCATTCAAGAGGAGGAGGTTAAGATATAATAATAATATATTTTTTTGGTCAATCAAAATAATAATTATTAATATGAAAATTTTAGATATAAAAAGAAATAAAAACCTTTGGGGCCTCATGCATGAATCCGCCACCCCATTACCCCCATCACCAACCCTAGAATATTCATGCTTTTACGTTTTCTTTCATCTTCTTTAATAAAAAATTGCACCGATAATAACTCCCACTGAAACGCATCACTTCACCGGTCACCTTACCATCTTCTTCTTCTTCTTCTTCCTCTGATGCTTCCCCTACGCCTCTGCTTAGTTTTTCACGACACCTCTCTCTCTTTCTTTTTCCCTGTAGAATGTCTCAGCCTCACTCCTCTAAACCTACCAGCACTATTTTCAGTTCGGTTCCTTCACCACAGTGGACTCTTCTCTTTCTTCTTTTCCTCTGCACTTTCGGTTTCAACACTCTCCACCTCCCAAACTCTGCAGTTGCCCTTTCAAATGTCCGAAATGCGCTCCGCTTCCGCAACATTTACCTCTCCTTCGCCACCAACTCCACCGTCTCCGCCTATCTCCGGGCCCTCACCCTCCACCCTCACCTCGCTGGCACCCACCCCGCCCTCCAGACTGCCCGCTTCGTCCACACCCACTTCGTCGACCTAGGGCTTCGGACCCACACAGTTGATTATAGAGCTCTTCTCTCTTATCCTTTGCACTCCTCGCTCTCGACACATTTTAGTGATGGGAGCTCTAGGGAGCTGTCGTTGGTGGAGTCGGGTGGGGCCAGGGCGGAGGTGGTGCGGCCGTAACATGCCTACTCGCCATCGGGGGCGTAGGCGGTGTATGTGAATCTGGGGAGGGAGGAGGACTACCATGCCCTGAGGAGGGTCGGGGTGGATGTTATGGGGTGTGTGGCGGTGGTGAGAAGGGGGGAGGAGTCGAGGGGAGGGGTGGTGGGGAGGGCGGTGGAGGAGGGGGTGGTGGCGGTATTAATGTACACGAAGGGGGAGAGTATGAGAGGGGTGGAGAGAGGGACGGTGATGAAAGTCTTGGGGGACCCACTAACTCTCGGGTGGGGTGGTGAGGCTTTGGACTTGGAGGACTCTCAGATTTTGAACAGATTTCCCAAAATTCCATCTATGCCCATTTCACCTGAAGTTGCTTACTCCATTTTGAGGTCCCTTGAGGGCCCTCAAATGCCCCACCACTGGAGAGGTGATGCCCTAGGTCCCCAACCCGGTCCGACTCTTTTGAACTTAACGTACCAGGTTAGTACGTTTATTTTTTCCCTATTTCATTGAAAAGTTTCATGCTTGATGCTATTGGTTTGTATAGAGCTAGTATTGGAAATTATATCTAGTGTCAATGTGGATTGTGGAAAGTTTGATCAGGTTTTGAATCTAGGTAGGGTGCCTGAATGAAATGTTTTACCTTTGGCAATTTGATAGAATGGGGGGATTAGGGGAAAATAGGAAGAGGTGAGCATAAGGAAGTCGGACTTTTTTTTTTTTTTAGGTGATAAGCAGGTTGGTTTCTGGAAGCAGCTGAGTAGTGTTAGGGGTTTTGACTCCTATCCTCCCATGTTCTTTTATTAGTATCCAATTAACAAGTCTCATCTTACCATGTCTCTCTCAGGAGTGTGAGTATGCTTTGTTTAATTTTTCTTTGGTTTGCATGTGTTTCTTTTTAATATTGTAAAGAAAAAGAAGAATATTCTCACGTGTGATTCTCAAGATGATTGAAAGCAAAGAACTAAATTCATCAAAGTTCAATCAAATTTGAAACATTTAATTTTTTGTATGGGATCCCACAAATTGTGTGTCCTAATCCTCTTCTGATGTTATCTTTTGTTATGTTGACATGGCAATATGGAATTACTTATTAGGTTTTAAAGGAAATTAATATATAAGCTGTGAGAAGTTGTCTTTACCAATTAATGTTGGCTCTAGCTCATGGTCTTTACTTTATTTCATTGATTGGTTGGGATAGGTTTTTTTAAAAGTATACATCGTGTATACTTTTAGGTGTATTTTTTTGGCCTTCTTAACACAATTGCATTTACTTATCAAAAAAAAAAAAAAAACTTCATGGAGTTCATACCACCCACGGGGAACTTTCTGTTCCTGAGTGGGAGGGCCTGCCAATTAAACCACCTTAGGTCTAAAACTTAATAATAAGAATTTCATATCCTTGCATTTTTCCACATTTTTATCTTCAATTTCTTGTGCTGATTGCAGAGGGCATAGGGTAAGAATTGAAACTTGAAATTATATGATAGATTGGGTTTGGACTGATTGTTGTAGGATTCACAGTTTCTCTTTTCTTTTCTCATGACATCTTGGCAATCAAGTGAGCTTAACTGTTAGTGGCTTAAAGAGCTTGACCATACAAAGTGACTTAGTCATTCAAGTATTATGTATCCGTAGTGTGTTCTGTGATAAAAAGTTAGGTGATTGAATCTAAAAAATTCTCAAGAAACTCATAAACTCCAAAATGTACTCATCTTTTTACATATTCTTTTTATGCTAACTTTGAACTCTGGTGGTTATTAGTTTGAACTCAGATTTTGATGCTTAAACCATATTTTTGTACAAGAAATTCAAAATAACCTTATGACAAAGTAATATTGTAAATCGATGAACAACATTAGTTTTTAATAGTTTACAATACATAATTCCTGGCTTGTTGTGAATCATGTTTGTAGATTTGAAAGTTGCTCCTTGGTAATAAGAAGCATGATACTAAATACGTTCATTCTATAGTTATTTGATGAGGGATGCATTATTTCCATATCATTCATTTATCTTATTGTTATTTTGGACTCTCCTTTCTTCTCTTGCTCAATATGGATTGGTTCTTTGGAGAAGTACATTAAGTCTTTGATTTACAAGGTGAATCTTGAAGGTGGATTGAATCTGGTAAAAAAACCTTCTTGCCTTAAATCAACAATTTTTTGGGATAAATACTGCACTATACCCAGTCATTCCTCTTAGCAAAAGAGATGGGTGTTAAAGAAGCTTGTTTGGTTCTAATTGGTTTAGTAAGTATGGGGTTTGATTTTTATTTCTTCCCATTATTATAAGTTTAGCATCTTTAAAATTGTTATGTTTTAGCAGGTTTAGTCATATATGTTCACAATATAATGGGAAGGCTTGGTTTTTTGAAATTTTAAGAGTTCATCTCTTCTTTTCACCTATTTTGTGGTATTGAATGGTAGATCCGTCTATCTATTGTTTAAGGCTGATCTTAATCGCTTGTTATAGATGGCAGCTCTAATGATTGAGATTGATTAGTTACATGCTATATCATTTTGGTGTTAGATCTGAAGGTTGGAATATTTGGGGATTCAAGAAGTGTGTTTTAACTGGTACAGTTTCATGGTAGTTGAATTTAGAATATCATGTACAATGGTTAGGGAAGCTTGTTATAGCACGTTGTTTGATGATAATGTGCTTGAAATTTGAATTTGGAAGAATCAGTCATGAAGCTGGAAAAACTGTACTAGATGGTGGCAGTTAACAGACCTAGTGATGATGAAATTCTTAGTTCTTATTGGTTCTGAACTACACATTACTGGATTCCATTGACAGCTTAAATCGGGGCTAGGTGGTTTTGTGCTGCTGTTTTCTCTGTTATTTATTTATTTCTTTCGTTTGCTCCTTTGATGGTGCATCTTGAGTATCTTGTGTACATGAGGTGCACCCCTTTTTGTTTGCCGCTTTTTATTGCATCTTTGCTATAAAATAAATTTTCCATTTCTTGTTGGATCTGAAAATACACTAAAATGAGGTTTTGGGTACCATTGTTTCAATGGAGTATTGTTATTTTATTTTTTGGAAACCCATGGCTTGAGATGAAGAGAGATGCAGTTACAATCTTGCAGTTGCATCAGTTTGTGCAAAGAAGATGGATGGAGAAACAATTGAGAGGAAGTTAACTTGAGGATAAATGCTCTACTTTGGATCATCTTCGGATGGCTGTTAAAAGGAGAAAGATGGAGAAAACTGGAAAGTGGGAGATCCTTTGTTATATGCTTTTATTTGTATCTTGTTAAGAAATAATAGTTTCACTAGTTTTGAGGAAGGTTCAAAGCCAAACAGAAGAACTGTTAAAACTGAGTGGGATGGGAACTCTTTGGCAAATTTCTCTAGCTATGAAGCTCCTATCTTAGGCAATCAATCAGCAACTACCTAATTTTGGTTTACATCTTTAAGTCTATAAAACAGTTTAATCATATGCCGTGAGGAGTTTTGACTTTCTTTTTTTCTTCTCCTATTTTATGTTATTATTTAATGTCGATTCTAATTTTTTATTGATTAGATCTCAATTATGAGCTAGGGCTGTTATGCAGTACATAATGGTTGTGAGACTAAAAAAATTCAATGGGATTTCCTACTAGGAGGAGGGGCTGGCTGTCAAGAAAAAGTCCCATCTAGTGAAACGGTTGACAATTTGCAAAAAAGAAAAGGGGTCTAGGCATTAAGAAGTTGCCCATTCTCAATAAGTCTTCATTGGAAATGGTGTTAAAGATTCGCTTTGAAGAGAGATATGCCTTGGAGAAAGGTTATAGTAGGAAATTTTGGAGAAGAGCCAAGTGAATGGTGCTCTTGGGTAGCGAGAGAAGGCTATGGTGTTAGCTTGTGGAAGTCAATAAGAAAGGGTGAGAAATTATTAAAACTAAAACAAGATTTGAGGTGGGCAATGGGAGAAGAATAAAGTTTTGGCATGATGTATGATGTGGTAATGTTCCCTTAAAGGACTCTTTTCCATTTCTATTCTCCTTTGCAACTTCCAAGGAGGCTTGGGTGGATGATGTTTGGGAGATAGAAGACGAGATGGTCCTATAGAACATGTGCTTCTCAAGACATTTTCAAGTTTGGGGGATAGATAATGTTGAGGAGTTTCTTTGGAAGCTTTAGATGGTTTGGAAGGCTAGCCATTCTTGGTGAAATCTTTCTACTCCACCTTGGAATTGGAGGGTCTAGTGTCATTCCCCTCAAAGATAGTGTCGGCTCTTGAGCTCCTATCAATGTGGATTTTGTATTTTTTTTTTTTGTATTTTTTATTTTTTGTTTTTTTTTTGTTGGGTAGGAAGTGGTTTGGGGAAGGATTCTTACTGAGGACGGACTTAAAATAAAAGGATGGCTTTTAGCGGGTTATTGTTGTATGTCTAATGATGTAGAAGAATTAGTGGACTATCTCCTTATCCATTGTGGGAAAGTTAGAGGGCTATGACACTTCCTATTCTCTTTGTTTAGCATTTCATGGGTTCTCCCACATTTGGTGAAGGGCATGTTAATGTGTTGGAATTTGACTTGTGGGCAAGAAGACGAGAACAACATGGAGAACAACTCCTCTATACCTTTTCTAGACAATCCGGAAGGAAAGCAATGCATTAACCAATATCTAAAAGACTACCTTATATCTGATCTATATATGTGGTCTTGAGGGTATCTTATAGTTGATGGTCAAACTAATCCACCATCCTCGATAGATTTTATTATTAACTTGTTGATATCTAAGTACTAGATTGGGGCGGTGGTTGTAGCTTGCTTCTTTTTGTTTCCTTACATGTATACTTCTAGTGTATTGTGCTCGCTGTTTATTGGTGTTTTTTATATATGTATTTATTCTTACTTGCCTATGAAAAAAATGTAGTATGTTGGTTATTAATTCATTCTTTTTGGAATATGGGTTGTCAATAACTGCCTCTTTAAGCTTCTGTTATGCATTATTTATTCTTATGATTATGGCACATGCTTCCTCTTGTAGGATTGCTGAACTCTGTTCATGTGACTTTTTCCTTCAAAAAAATGTAACCTAAGAGTATGGGGACTTTGCAAAGTGTATCCATCCAGTTCAATCGATATCAAGGCTATGTTACAAGTCCTAATTATTTTCATGGGGGGAGGTTTGGGTTACGGCCCTTTACAGGGAATGAGACCTTGGAAGCTTTCTTACGAGTGTCTTTTTGTTTGTCTTTGTTCTATTACTCAATTCTGTCAATTATCTGCCACAAAATAGTACCTTGTGAAGTCACCTGAATTAATTCTCCAATTATTTTTATTCTCTTTTACATATTATCTTGTTAGCTAGTTGTTAAACATGGGAGTGTTAAAAAGGAAAAATGAGTGGAAAACTTCTACTAAAGCCCACTTGTGGAAAGCTTATTGAATTGTTTCTCCATTTATTTTATTTTTTCCCTCTTTTTCAGGCGGAGAAAAAGATAGCTACCATTCATAATGTTTTTGCTGTCATAAGGGGATCTGAAGAGCCTGATTGCTATGTCCTGCTTGGCAAGCATAGAGATGCATGGACATATGGAGCTGTTGACCCCAATAGTGGAACTGCAGTGCTACTTGACATTGCTCGTAGATATGCTCTTATGATGCGTCAGGGGTGGCAACCTCGGAGGACAATTGTTCTATGTAGTTGGGATGCAAAAGAGTTTGGGATGGTAGCTAATATTTCATCTTTGTTGGTCATTAATATAAAATGCACCAGGTTGTCAATCTCTAGATTATTTTGTTATTTCTATGTATTTTGGATTCTATAAAGAACAAATACAACTGTGTCCTAGATACTGCACCCTGAAAGTGTGTCAAAGAAAGGCATTTGATCACTCTTAATGCCTATATTTGGTTTAGGATGTTAATGGGCAAAGAATAGCCATGACATGTAGGCTCTGCCACTCTTCTATTGTTGGAATTGCCATCCAGTTGAGTCATAGTGGTGCACATCACTAGGAGAGATATTCCTACTTCCATGATATCAGTGACGAAAAAAAAAAATGAGAGCTTAAGTCGTTAGTTTATGTGGTTTTAGCGAATTATGTGCTCATCCCTGATGTGAAACCTCAGACTGATTATCAGCTGGCAATTTGCAACCATTGTAGATGAATCAATAGTGGATTTTTTCAAATGTGTATGAACTCAAGAGGCTACCATCTGTGATATAAACCTTTTTCCTTGCTTGAAGTTGTATATATCACCATCACCAGTTTTTACTGTCGCTGCCTGAATTGCTATATGCACTTGCTCATTTATTTGTTCTAAAAGTAATCCAATTAGCTAGGCTTGTTCTATTTGAATGGTTGTGTGTACTTAACACTCAAAAGTAATTTACTTGTGTTGTGTGGCTTCAGATAGGATCTACTGAGTGGGTCGAACAAAACCTTTTGAATCTGGGTTCTAAAGTTGTAGCATACCTTAATGTAGACTGTGCAGTTCAAGGACCAGGCTTCTTTGCTGGTGCAACGCCTCAGCTAGATAATCTTCTCATTGAGGTTGCAAAGAAGGTAGAAAAAGATGGCAAAATAAGTTCACAAGATTGTTAATGTTCAATCTATTTGGATCTGAATTGATGACAACACCTGGTATTTCAAACTGTCTAAATTGTGATTTAAATTGAATTCCAGGTCCAGGATCCTGACTCAGAGAGCATGACCATATATGATAACTGGATGATTACAAATAAAGTCATCAATGTAAGTTAACCCTAATCTTTAGCTTTTCAAGTCATTGGAATGGTTGCATTATGGTTGTCCTCATGCTTTTAACCATCTTTGAAAAACACAAGGTTCCAAGTAAATGAAGTTATGAAACATTACAGACCCTTTTTTGGTTTGTGGAGGTTGATCTTCACATGTGAAATGATTGTCCTCCTCCTTTGTAGGTGGCAATTCAAATAAATTTATTTGTTGAATGTACAAATGACTGTCTAGAATTCTAAGGAAATTTGTTTCAAAATTCTATTATTCTCTTGCTGATGCTCCCTTTGAAGTAGGATAGCTCCTTAAACTCAGAATAAAGTTGTCTTAATCACTTGTTTAGTTGGACGATAATGTTTAGGGTATTGCATGGATTTTAAGGCTTGTCAAATTGGATAAATTCTTATAGGGTTAATTTGAAATTTTGGTAGAATGGGGTATGCTTAAAAAGTTCTGAAATTATGAAAAGAGGATTGAGTTGTGAAATTTCAGGACGATAATTAATTCAAGTTCTTTGTTACTTGGGTAAATGTGCTGTAGAAGTCGGGTTTTAGGTTAGAGAAAAGGTTTCATTTGGAGAGAACAAAATTTGCATATTTCATCATATTATACCACCAATCATCACACCAACTTATTCATGCTTATACCATGACCACCACGACCACAACAGTATTGTTGTTACCACCACCTCCACTATAGATGTTTATCACTTAATTATCTCCTTTTGCCCCTCAATACCACCCCCTTCCAAGTTACACCATTTTTGGAAGTACTTTTTCAATTGCAAAAATACAACTAAAAAGCTTCAGCTGCAGTTAAAAAATAAAATGTTTTGGAGAGAACAAAATTTACTTTTCCCATAACCTATGATCACATCAACACACTACTTCCATGAGCATCACACCACAGCACTACTGCTACCACCACCTTGGTTGTCTGCTACAACCACCAGTTCTGTTTCATCAATACTTTGCTTAAATAAATTAGTTTGTCTGCACAGAAGACTTGTAAACATGCTTTTTACTTCTGTTTTTCATCAAAAAGCAAAAAGGAGAGACAAGTATGCCACTTTTCTTGCTTTATAAATTATGGCTTTGGATATGTCAAAATTTATCTTTGTTGTTTCTATATGGATTGTATGAAGTAATTATTGGGATTGTCTTGGCTGGATTGCAGATTCAGAGGCTAAGTGGACTGGATTCTGATTTTGGTCCACTTTTGCAACATGCAGGGGTTCCTTCTGTTGATTTATACTATGGAAGAGGTACATCACTTATACCCTAACATTTCCAAATTACAGATGGAAATTTGGAAAGCTATGAGTATTGAGAAAATGTGTTCTTGTGAAGGGAACTTGTGTGCTCAGACATGCATGCATAAAGGAAACTAAGCATCTCCACTTTAAGGGGTACATTAGCTTTGTCCTTGATTTTTTTTTTTAATCGATGAAAGGACATAAAAGTGGAACAAAGTGTAGTTATTTTTATAAGTTAGCAAATGTTAGTTCTATTTGTAATTCATCATTCCCATCCTTCTCCGTTGTGGGACAGAGAGATTGCCTTAGGCTTCCATCATGGATATCAGAGTTCTCAAAGAACATACATGTTTGTGTTGAATAGAGATGACATGGGGCGGGTTTTTTCAAGTGTTTTCCCCATCCCACCCCTAATAGGACGAGTTGGGGATTTTTTTTTTTTTTAATTCATGGTGGGTTTCGGTATGTCTTGCCTTGATTATATATAATATTAAATAAAAAATATTTTGATTCTTTTTTTCATTTTACGTTTTCTTTACATATATAAAATAAAAAAAATTATTTTTCATAAAAATAAATTGTAAAAAATATACTATATATTTATATTTAAATTATATTTATATTTAATATAATTTAAAATTTTAAAAATAGAAAAGTTTTAAGAAATGAAGGAAAAATTAAACAGGGCCGGGTTGGCATGGGGGTGACCCATCCTGAACCTGCCCTATTGCCATCCCTAGTGTTGAACAAGAGTGCCCCAGTCATTGCTTTTGCTTGTTCTCTTCTATAAGCGAATGTGTCAGTTTTAAAGAAAACCTGGGATGTTTTTTTGCAATCAAATTCTGCAATTTCATAATCCAGAATGCAAGCAAAGATTCCTTTTCCTTTAATTTGAATATACAAGCTGAATTGTCTTCAATCTCCTAATGAATTTTTTGTTTCTCATAAAGTGAGTGAATAGATATGCATAATTTGGTGTATTTTTGCCATTGCTTTGCGAAATCAATCTGTGATCAGACTATCTCAGCTATTTGTACTTTTTCAATTAATTGAAGGAGTTTAAGGGTTTGTTTGGCAACGTATTCAAATATGGTTATCAAAAAACAGTTTTGTAGAACAATTTTTAAAAATAATTACCAATTATTTTCAAGTAAAAAATTCTTTATGGGAACTCAAAAATCGAAGACAAGTTTTTCTGTTTATTCTCCATGAAGGTAAAATGCATTTATGTATGCTGTAAAGTTCCTAAAGTATTCTCTATAATTTCAATGTTTTCTTATAATACTCTACAAAAACTCCTTGAATTAGTTGTAAAAATAACCTGTTTATTTAAAAAAAAAAAATTCTAAATGTGTTTTTTAAGTTAAAAAATTATTTTCTAAATAGCAGAAAACTATTTTGAAGAGTTTCAAAATAAGTATTCCAATATATGTAGGCAAATAGGTTCTTTTCTAATTGGTATGCTAATTTGCAAAGAGAGCGATGTCGCTTGTGCTTTTGTAGTTTTCTTCCACCTTTTTTTTGTCTTTTCTATAACGCTTAAAAATGAGGTCAATTGAGCTTTTTTAAAAGGTGCACTTTTCTTTATTTCCTTACAATTATCTTGGTCAATTTTGCAGTGACTCCACATATTAAAAACCTTTTCATTCAGCTGTGGTGTGTTTGCAAATCCAGTGCAACCAAAATCATTCCACTGGGTTTACTTGGGTGTGGAATGATTTAGTTTTGTTCCTTTATATTATTGCTCTTGAGAACATTTTCTTGCGTGTGTAGGATGATCATTTTTAGGGCTTTATGAAATGGTATTTTGAATTTCTTAATTTTCTCATCATCTCTGATGGTATTTCTGTTTTCTTTGGTATTTCCATTTTAAAGGATGGTTTTTTGCTTGTTCCTTTTTCCCCTTTTCTAAATGCACCAGAAATTACTCCTGGAAAGATTCTAGTTTCAAGGCATAAGACGGAGTATAAAGAAAAAAAATAATTTTTTTTTTCATTTTTAGGCAAATTATTTCCACTAAAAGGATTATCGAAAGCTTTTATTATGATACTCCAAGCATTGTCAATAATGTTAGTAGTAAAATTTACATCACAATTAAGATTTCATGCTAATCAATTTGGTAAAATAGAACTTCAACTTTCTTTTTCTTTTGTCCTTCAGATTCTCCAGTTTATCACACTGCTTTTGACTCCTATAACTGGATGACAAACCATGGGGATCCATTGTTTCAACGTCATGTGGCTGGTTAGCTTCTTTTCCTCCTAGTATGCATTCTTGAAAAAGATTTATCGATGAACTAGGAAAATCACTGCTTCATTGTCACTTCTTCAAGCTTACATGGTTTTCTGTTTTTTACTGCCTCAGTAGCTGGAGTTTGGGGACTTCTAGCTCTTCACATGGCTGATGATCCTATTGTACCTTTCAACTATGTCTCTTACATAGAACAATTATGGGTAGGCATCTGTTATCTTTCATTTATCATTGCTTATTTTCTCAATCATTAAACTAGATTTTTTGAATTGAGATTTTATACTCTGGTAACTGCAACTTAACCAGGTGAAGTGACCTTATTTTCAAAAATTTTGATCTAGCCTTATATCTAAATAGGGAAGTTTTGATCTTTTGAAATGGTATTCCTTTAGGAACTGCTACTCACTGTCATTATATCTAAAGAGAGCAGAATCATTGGTACTTCTTTCTTTCCCTTCAGGGTCTGCCACAAATGCTCGTGCCTCCTTCTCCTTGTTTGACTTCCAGTCAGCGGGCTTCCCGTGTATTTTCCAACATGTTTCTTTGGTGTGACCTGGTCTGCGACAATGATCACACCATGGTCTTCCTTTCTTCTACCTTGCATCATAGGTAGATCCTTGGGAAACAAGGACAGTTCCGTCTTGAATGTTTGTGGAGCCTTGGGAGATGAGTGTTGATCCTTCCTGAACATTGGAGAATGGTGTTGTTCCCATCATCAGCTTCTTCCTGCTTTCTTCTCTTCTAACCTTTGAGAAAGCTTCTCGAATAGTAGGGAGAGGCTTGGTTCCAAGGATTCTCCCTCTTACTTCATCTAGGGATTTGTCTAATCCCAATAGGAACTTAAAGACCCTTTCTTTTTCAATAATCCTTTTGTATCGACTAGCATCTCCTGGGCACTCCCAATCCATGGTCTCAAACACATCCAATTGTTGCCAAAAACGACTAA
This sequence comes from Vitis riparia x Vitis cinerea, assembly GCA_940586395.1. Classification (NCBI taxonomy): domain Eukaryota; kingdom Viridiplantae; phylum Streptophyta; class Magnoliopsida; order Vitales; family Vitaceae; genus Vitis; species Vitis riparia x Vitis cinerea. The sequence continues at coordinate 54,253 of CALNHZ020000293.1, forward strand.
GAGTGTTATAGTAGTGAGTCACAATCATCTCACCTTGCCTTAGATCATGTAGGGCTCCCTTGATGTCAAATAGATCAGCAGTATTGTCACTGTTAGAGTATGTTTCCTTTGCTGCCATCCAGATTTCATATGCAGTATCATAAAACAGAAAATTTTGACCTATTTCTGTGTCCATTGCATTGATCAGCCAAGACATAACCAGATTGTTTTCGGTGTTCCAAACCTTGAATCTTTTATCATCCTTCTTAGGCGGTTCAGTAGTGCTGAAAAGGTATTCATCCTTACCTCTGCCTGTGATAAACATCAGAACTACCTTCGCCCATTGATGGTAATTGTGGCCAGTTAACTTGTGCCGAGTGATGAGGAATGATGAACCTTCTGCACCACCATTGCTCACGAGTTCCTGGCCAAACATGGTTCCCGTAACGCTGCTGCTGGTTTCCGAGGCCATAGGGAAAAGTGATACCTATGAGAGACTAGACTCAAAAACAAAAACTTAAAGAAGCAACGAGTTGGGACGAAGAAGAAGATTGGTTTGGACCCAGAAAATTGGTTCTGGATTAAAATCGAGAAAGAAGTGATAGGTCCAGGTGGAATTGCTCTGATACCATGAAGAAAATTGTGAGAATTTTCTTTCATATTATTTGCTCTGCAGAAATATACATTTATAGGGAAATAGGAGATTTACCAACAACCTGATAATTCCTTAAAAAACTATGTCAGATCCCACAAGAGAGGAAACTATCTTCTATCTATAGAAAAATAATCTACAGCTATTTACAGCTAGCAAATCTCTAATTACAGCCTATAATATCTTCTAATTTCATCCTACAATCATCCATAAACCCGAAATTCCACAACTCCCCCTCAAGTTGGTGAATAGATATTTTCCATTCCCAACTTGCTCATGATTGCTTGGAATATGGTACTTGCTAGCCCTTTCGTTAAAATATCTGCTAGTTGACCCCCTATAGGCACGTAAAGTGTGCAGATCAAGCCACTATCTAGTTTTTCTTTGACAAAGTATTTGTCAACCTCAATATGTTTCGTCTGATCATATTGCACTGGATTATAGGCGATGCTAATAGCTGACTTGTTGTCATAGTAAAGCCTCATTGGTTCATCCCATCTAATCTTCAAATCATCAAGAATAATCTTCAATCATAACAACTCACATACACCATGTACCATTGCTCTAAATTCAAACTCAACAGTAGACCTTGTAACCATAGTTTACTTCTTGCTCCTCTAAGTGACCAGGTTTCCACCAACGAAAGTGCAATATCCTGATGTTGACCTCTTGTTTACCACCAAGTCTACACAGTCTGCATTTGTGTAGACTTCAAGGGTTCGTTCAGTTCCCTTTTTGAAGAGAATACCTGTGGACCCGCATTTTTCACGTGCGTCCTCACTCGATCGACGAGACTCACTTTTATTTGTGAAAAAATAATTTTTGGAAAAGTCGGAGTTGCCACTTATTTTATTTTTTTTTTAAAAAGGAAAATAAAATAAGAAATAAAACCCTAAAAAAAATGACTCCATAGTTTTGGAAAAAGTACGTCTTTGAAAAACCTGAGTTTAGGTTCGAGGATCAGGTTACCTATTGGAAAGGTACCTCTAGGAGGTAGCACCCCTCTAAGCCCTATAAAGGTCTCTACTGACTAAATGTGGCAATTAAATGGTTGATCATGGATACCTAAATAGGCTAGGTAACTTCAAAAAATAGCATGTCAACCAAGAAAGTCTGATCATAAGAGAGAGTCAGGGTGTGTGTCTGAACCGCTTCTTAAGCGCTATCAAAAGACATCGAAGGTTAGTTTGAAAATGTGATACAACATTTGTTTTATCTAAGCAAATCAAGCATGTATTTGAACACCCAAGAATCATATCATGTATGGATATAATCACCAATAGCATACGTGTCTATAGAATTCTCGAAAATAGGTGAGGAGGAGCGTACCTGGATAGCAAGCCAATACTCCTCTATGGGAAACGAAGTTAGCCAAATAACATATTCAAAATAATCTCATATATAGCACAAAGAGGAAGCACAATTAATTAAATATCAAACAAAAAATATTGAAGAAAATATCATGGATGTCGGGCTCCCACCAAAGCCCTAACTGATTTTGCATGAATTGATTCTATGAATCCCATTGTTTGGAATTATGAAGTTTATTCATGCTTGTTGAAAAAAACGAGAAAACCGTGAAAATTAGTTGAAAATGATGAAAAGGCCTGCCGGAAGGGAAATGGCAGCAAAGAGTTTATTAAAAATCTAGATTTTAATGTCTATGAACTCCTAAGGATGAGATTTTAAAGGAAACAAGAGTTATTTAATGGAAAAGATTTTGAAATCCAGATTAAAAATGTGTAAATTCATAAGGGAGAGAAAAAAACATCAAGAGGATAAGTGAATCAAGCCGACCATGCTGGAGAGGGGCCTTTGAGTGTGACTGAGACTGCTTTACTGATGGTGTTGGTGCTGCCATTATTCTCTTTGAATTTTCTCTTCCCACTCTTCTTGTATGCATTCAAGTGCCTTGCATCCCTGTGTTCCCGAGCTCTTTCCAATTTCTTGAAACTCCCCTCATGAGTCTCTGAAACTGGAGTCGGCTTCTGGAGATGACCCTAGGTCACAATCAAAATCCATGAAGTCGATTTCCTTCTCCTCAAGTCTTTCTACATGCCCATATTCGAAAGTTAACAGCTTGACTTCCTCCTCAAACTTGGGACTCGAGAGAATTGCTTGTGTCCTTTGCATCAGATGAACCAACACCGGGCTTTTAATTCCTCAATTCATGTCATTAAAGAGCATTAAGCCACCATAGGTAGAATAGCTCTTCTACGTCGGTGCACTGATCTGCTTGTAATATCTCAATTTTCTTTGACAAGTCTTCATTTTTGTGTCTGAGGCTGTGGTTCAGTTTCTTTATTTCTTCTATTTCTGGATATCCCAGAACAGAACTTGCAAGGATTGAGTGCATTCTAACCTTTCTGCCAATTCAGAATTTTCCAACTGCAGTTTATTTTATAATTCTCTAACCCCTTTGCTTCATTCTCTAAGTCAAGCTTGGACACCACCACCTATTTCAATCTTTGAGGTCCAATTCCGTATCTGAAGGTAGAACTTTTTGTTCCTACTGCAATTGAGAGTACAAATTCTGCAAGTTCTAGGGAGTCATCTCAGTTCGGACAAATTGTTGGTGTTCATTCTGTGCAAGGGTCTGAAGTTGCTACAATTCCTCCTGCTTCCTGACAAGCTCGACAGTGTTGAAGGAATTCTTGAAAATCTGAAATATATCTGTGAGCAATCTTGGAAAAATTTGGGCAATCTGTAGGTTCTTCACCTGCTCTCGTCACTAAGTTATCCCATTCTTTCAGATACCTGGACCTGCCACTTCTGATTTGCTTGGAGATCATCAACAAGAGGGCGATCAAGGCAAAGTGGGCCAACTGATTCATATTCATGTTGGTCAGATGTTAACCTACTGGTATGTTCTGTCGAACTGAGCAACACTATATTGACCCTCAAATCTGAATTTTGTAACCTAGATTCAGAATCAGCAGCATCATTAGAGTTACCGACAGTGGCAAGCCTTAATTCTTCATTGCTCCATGTATCCATCAATAGCCTTGTTTGGTTGCATCTTTAGTCTGATATCTTTAGGCTATATGTTGTGGCCCACATTCTGTTTTAGCTCAGGCTAGAAACTGATACAGTGTACTCTCTAGCGTATTCCAACACCTTGTCTAGTTAAGATCCATGATATTAAATGTCAACCGCCAATCTGAACTTCTGTAGGTGAACACGGATAGCTGCAGATCAGATCAAAACTTTGGAAAAAAAAATCTAGAGATTTGAGATATCAATGCCAAAAAGCTTTAATGGCGTTCATAAGTAGAACCATGCGAAAGATATTTCACGTTGGTGGATGAAAAGTTCCCTTGCTCGTCAACAATTTCTTTATTTGCCTAGAATTCCAAGTCTAAAACCCTTCTTTCATGCTAATTATTCCTTGAAGTCCTACCAAATCTTACCTGAACTGTTAATTGGATACAAAAGAGGTATATCAAGGTCTTTAGATGCCATTTTCATGTGCATGAACTGATGAAGGTGAGCTTCCTTAGGCTGGACAGACTTTGCAGAAACTGTTTTATTTGCCCATTGTCTCTGGTTTGGTGGGAGAAGAGCCATGATCGTCTGAATTAGATGGAACTATTTTCTGATTTGAAGGATGAGTTTCTTTCTAGCAGATCCAGACATATTCTCAGAAATAAGCATGATGGTGCCCATTGCATCTAAATCAACAAGATCAACTGTTCTTATGGGCATTTCTGTTGTATGGTTATAGATGCAGAATGTTAAAGTGATTTTGGATGGGCTTTCTAGCAAAAACGTGAAGATCAAATGGATACCGATTATTCAGGCTCTTGCTTCATATTTCTTTTGGCTGTTTTTGGAGCCTGTTTTCATGAATTTGCATCTATGCTAATGATCCCTTTCTCAGATTCAAAATTCAGAATTTATGGCCCACTTATGAAACCTCCGTTTTTGAACTCCTCCCAATTGATCAGGCTGGTCAGGTCGGAATTGCTTGAAGTATTCAAGTTCTTAAAAAAATCAGGTTGTCTACTAGTTCCTTCCACTGAAAATTCATCAAGGAAATGCAAGAGATTTTTCATGACTGCTGAATACCCAGCTAATTTTCGCTTCGGTGTTAAAAGAACACATGCAACAGACATAAGAACCTCACTAGCTTATGTCTCTGGTGGAGAGGAAGAAGAATCTCCTGTCTTGAACTGATCACTATTGTCTTTTACCAGTTCAGGGTGCTGACTCTCTAAAAGATCCACCGAGACAGAGGCCTTCTGTCCACTTAGGTCAGCATCGTTTTCAGTGGTCATTAAGGTCGGCTCATCAGTTATCCTATGCACCATTTTCAGTAGAAACTGCTTCATTTGCTCTGGAATATGTTCCCCTAAACCAGATTTGCTTTCATTAATAGGAACGGTAGCTTCTTTGCTTGGGGAAGTGGATGGAGGATGACAAAGCTTTTCATCAAAATGGTAACTATGTCATAATTTCAGTCTGCGCCGCCATGCACCTTCTGTCTTATCAAATTTCCAATGTCTTACAACACTATCTGGAAAAGGATTAGTAGACCATGGACCTCTCTCATCAATCAAAGTGCGAAACAAGTGCATCCATTTTTCAACCACATTTTGCTGCTCATCATCATGAGCAAGCTGGTATACAACTCTTCTACTGTCAACTGAAGCCAGAATGGTGCTTATGCTACTCTGTATTTCATCTTCACATCTGACAGCTCAGGGATTAGCATTTCCTAGCCAAAACAGTGACCTTCTAAGCACGCTCTCAGTAGCCATGGCAGAGGAGAGAGACATGGTGATTCAAGTTTCAACTGATTCATCTTCTGTTGGACGGATTTGGGACAGGTCTTTCTGGTAAATAGTGGATGTCAGTCGTAAGAAAACTGGAGTGTCTTGTCTTGATTGCAGTCCGCGGTAAAGGTTCATATGAATTACCATACGGTGTGCCAGATAAATAACCATTCAGAAATGCTGGGTCCATTCACCAGTTACATATTATTCCCAACAAGCCCACCATTCAAAGCCCCATTTGAAAAACCATAGGTTTTTCCGCTGCAAACCGGACCTGATTCCACTACCCCTTTGACTGCCAGTAGCTTCAGGTTTCCTCCACAGGTTGCAATGACTGCATTTCTAGCTAATTTTGCAAGCTGGACTGTGCATTTGCTTGTTTCTTCTCTTATTGTTTTTTTCTGAATCAAATTATCTTTTGTCGTGTCCACTGAAGCTGTAGCCTCATTTTAGAATTCTTTTCCATATGTGGGGATTTATCTTGCTGCTAGTAAACCAAGGCCAATATGTTCACTCCTGCTTCCCATTAAGTTCCTGAACTAATGCATTCCTTTGATGGAAGTTTTCTGACATAACTCCACTATTTAAATCTTGAATGGGAATTTGGCCAAACAAATTCCTTCCCTGAAATCCATGTTCGGTTATGAAAGTTCCATTGGGCATGCAAGCCTGCTCCTGAGAAGCAATGCCTAGAAAGGGATTACTGAAAGCAGATGGCTGCATTAGGGACTTCTGCGATTGGCTAGCACTGTCATTGGTCGAGAAACTGGTGGAATTATGAGACATCCCTCGAAGATGGATATAGGGGCTCACGTTGCTTCATGCATCCGTGATAAGAGTACCTTACAAAGATACATCAAGCTGTAGCGGAACCAGACCCATTTATCGCACAGCCTGACCTTGCTCTTGTGCATTTGGCAGTCTCTTTGGAAGTCTTTGCACAGATGGAGGGGCACCACGCTGTTTTGCAAGAGTAGACAGCTGGTTTATAGAATTATTTTGCTTGGTATCACCCAGCCGCTGATGTTGCTGCTGCCTCTGAAGTTCTTATAGCTGTTTGAACATGATGTGCTGCTGTTCCAACTGAACATCGTTAAACCTAGATGGCTGTCTCTGACGAGGTTATGGCATAACTCGCTGTTGTGGCTTGATGAAATGCTTGTTTGCAGATTCTTGTGCCCAAATATAAGGTCATTTGAATTCAATTGTTGGTATCTACTGTAACTCTTTGAGAACTGAGGCCTCAGAATTACATGTGCATGGTTTTGATCAAATGACACTCGCAAAGACTTACTGCCAGGTCCTACCGTAGAATCTAATTGTTGTACATTGAGATTCTTCAGATTGAAATTTATAGCTTCTTCAATCTGCCTCTAGTTTCCAACCCACTGATTATAATTTATAGGCCAACTCTCGCCAACAGCTTGAGATTGAAGGTGGCCCTGGGAAGAATTGTCCTGCTCAAAGGAATTGCAGATCCTGTCTTCGACTTCGTTACTAGGCATAGATAATAAAGCTAGAGAATCTTTAGCTAGTTCTTCTTTCCCGTGAGCAGGGACACTCGGAGTTGAATGCTGAACTGAAGGAGACTGTTTTACGTGATGAAACCATATGCTACCTGGGCACTGATTGCCCATGACGTCTGCCAAGCCATGTGTATACTGCATGCAACATTAATCTGATCCATCCAGTCTATGCAATTGGTCCTGAGCATCAGGAACCCATTCACATTCTGACTCTTCAACTCTTAGAACAATAATTGACCCAAAGAAACTCTCAACATTGGCTAGGTTAGTCAAGACAGAATTACCCCCAACCTCCTTAGTGGCAAGCGAGATGACCAAGAATATAGCACAATCCTTATCCTTCCAATTCACAGCTGGGTTTGTAGCAAAGGAGCCTAGCATATTTTGGATCAGTACTGAAACAATAGCAGTCACCCTTTCCTTATGATTCATAACAATCCCTTTGAGAAGTTCACAAACAATCCTCCTCCTCATATCAAGATCGCTCCCTTCCGTATCATTCCTAACAAACTCAACATAGTTCATCTTGAAAAGCTCCTCATCTTCATCCTTTAACTGTACATTTTGAATTACCATGCCCTGACGAATCCGAGATATCACATTATCAGCTGCAAACAATGTGGTGTACACTTATACTAACAGTGGTCAGAAACTTAATTGCAGCAATGGTAAGCCAGCCACGGCTAGAAGATGCTGAAACAGTCGCGAGTAAGCTCCACACAGCAAATGCAAAATCATTCAAGCACTCCTGAAACTCCCCCTCATTTTCATCCTTCATGTTGATGACTTGAAGGATAAAAAAAAAAAGAAAGAGTCAACCATCTGCACCGATACGATACTGCACAACTGAATAATCCTCACTAGTTTCATATACAACATTAGGAATTGGACAGATGCTGGACTTTGTATGATTGAAATCGTATTGAAGATATATCTGCGTCTCTGAGAGATCTTATCATAGATGTTCATGAATATTTTCCTCCCGTAACTAGGTCCCCTGTACTCTTTTCAATTGCAGGTCCATAATTTCCCAAACTTATATCTGAGTTCTCCAGGGCCATGTTGTTTGAAGCATATTCAGAATGAATTTTCACTCCCATGTGCTTGAACTGAGCTTCAGTTTCAGACTCTTTCATAAATAATCAGCAAATTCAGGAATTTTCTATATTCTGTGAACCAGAACTGACGCATGAAAGATACAAATACAAAATTGGATCAATCATTCGTCACTGATTTCCACAGCAGCTGAATTTATTGAACCAGCTAAAAGGCAATGATCATCTTCTCTTCGTCTTTGGAATCCATTTCAATCACGGCAGTCCCATTAAATTTTCCTGTTGACCCCCTGACATCATCATCCTTTATTGAAGTGATTTATGTCAATAGTTTCAGTGGCCATGTCAAGAATGGTGCTTCTTAATGAAGATACAGAATGTAAAAGCTTATCCACAACAATGGTTGAGTGAACAATTGCTTTGTTCATTGTTACTACATATTTCTTTATGATAGAGATGCTGAAATTAAGGAGACGTAAATGACAGACCCTATCGCCTTTCAGACCTCAAAAGCCTCTTCTGTATGTACAATTGATCATCACCACCTTCTGAGCTTCCACTCAATGAATATTGAACCATCATTTGCTCTGGTTGAACCGATAATCCTATATGCCCCTGTATGCAGCCTCTGTGCTTAAAATTATGTGTCCATGTTTTCCGATGAAGTAAACTGTTGTATTGGATAGTTTTGGCTGCAATTACTTCTTCACAGCTATCATCCAACTCCAAAATCCATAAAAAATGATCAACAAACCACCAGGCCAACCTGAACTGGAAGCAACCAAACTCCATGGATATCGAAGTCTTCAATTCTCTCCACATCCACGTTGACTGAATTTATGATTTTCCCACTAGTTGGAGCCAGCATTCTTGATCGATGGAGGCTTCGTGTAATCCAATATCATGAGAGCTACCCGCACTCTGATGCTGATCTGCTGCCCACCTAAGTACCATTGTCTTTGTAATAGAGACTCCACAATCTTTGCCCTGAACAAGATCAATGCAAGAACCAAGGAAATTGAGTCCAAAACACCTCCACCGTCTCTCATTTTTCTCAAAAAAACCTGCACCAAAACCTGCATCATAAGCGGCCGAAAGAGTGCCAGATTGATAAGACCCAGAGAGGAATCCAGCAGAGCTCCCCAATGCGAAAATCTTTAGAACGCCACCATGTCTGCAATCTCTAGATCTGTTCAAGTATGAAGAAAGCATATGGATGCACCCCTTAAAAATGTTGATGTGGAAGGCTTTATGCTCTACATGAAGTGAGTCTGGGGGCTTTGATCCCGTGGGAGGAGGCTCTGTCCTTCTGATTGGCATGTATAAATGAAAAAAACACCACACAATGTCATAATCAGAATTCCCAAACAACTCACTGCTCACAATCATTATCCATAGAATTTTTCCTTGCGGATCCAAATTCTCAACTCCCCATTGCATCTTCTCATTATTTCCCATCTCTTTCCATAGTCCCCAAAATTTCCGAATCAACGTTGTCAATGCTTTCCTTGATTTCAGATTCATGCATCCCTCTGAAGAACTGATTAGAACTGTTGCTGAAGGTGAATGGCTCAGATTACTTTCAGATTCTGACACATCCTCCATGTGAGCTCGTAATGCATCCTTCTAATGCAGAAGGAGAGTGTTTTTTTTTTTTTTTTTTTTTTTTTTTTACGATTTTCTATTTTTAATTCCAAAACAAAGAACAAATCTTGAAGGCCGGGAATGGAGCTTGTTAAGGTGTGGGCCAAAAATAGAAGAAAACAAAAACAAAAAAAAAACATCCAGAAAGAAGAGGAAAATAACCAACAAAAGCCACAATTTCACATTTCAATCCATTGGCTTAGAATAGGGGAGTGATTCAAAACAAATTTTTAACATAAACAGGGTAGGATTTCTACCATCAGATTCAAGGAAAAAACCCAGATGCATATTATTTTTCAGATGAAATCAATGGCATCAATAGAATAAAAAGAAAAACATAGCAAGCAAACAAAGAACCGATTTCAACACAACAATCTATGGCCCTTTCCGTCCACACCAATCAACAAAATAAATGCCCAGAACCATCAAAGAATCATCAAGAATCGAACATAAGATAAAACATAGAAGATAGTTGAAAACGTACCTGGGCAGTCTCCACCCAATTACTTGGCTATTTCGCTACAGTTCCTCTCCGAAATCTCCCAAAGAAAACCTAGTGAATCGCTCTCTCTTTTCTTTGAAGATAAACCTTTCTCCTTCGTTCTCGCTCTTGTGTGTTTTCCACAAAAACCATCAAAGAAACACTGTAAAACACTGAAAGTGAACTTAAAGACATGTGCTAAAGGGACAAAATAGAGGGTCTACAATACCCTTTCCTAGAGAAGACTTTGGATAATGAAAGATCCTATGAACAACTTGTAGATGAGTCTCCTTCAAGCTATGCATGAATTGGGTTATGACTCCCACTACGTAAGCAATATCTGGCCTTGTACGGAGAGATAAATGAGCCTTCCAATGTGCCTCTAGTGCATCCCCTTGTCCACGGCCTCGTCTTCACTTGCTTCTGTAGTTAGGTGATTCTGTTCAATAGGCATTTCAATAGGTTTACAAGCGAGTTTCCATGTCTCTTTCAACAAATCCAACACGTATTTGTGTTGGGAGATAAATATTGCTCTCTTGGAGTAAGCCACTTCAATTCCAAGAAAGTATTTAAGCTTGCCAAGATCTTTGATCTCAAATTCATTTGCCAATTGACATCTTAGAGCTTCTCTTTCCTCTAAATCATTCCTGATCACAATTATGTCATCCACATAAACTAACAAAGTCGTGACTCCCCCCAACTTCGAGTGGTTAATAGAGTGTGATCACCTTGACTTTGGTTGTACCCCATTATTGTCATAGCTTTAGAGAATCTGCCGAACCAAACCCCTAGGGATTGTTTAAGTTCGTAAAGGGCCTTCTTCAATTTACACACTCTTTTTCCTCTCAACTCACCTCCAAACTCAGGTGGGATTTCCATGTAAATTTTCTCTTCAAGATCACCATATAATAATGCATTTTTCACATCATATTGCTGCAACTCCCAATCATAATTAGCAACTACAGACAACAAAATCGTTACCATATTCATTTTTGCTACGGTGCAAAGGTCTCCTGATAATCCACCCCATATGTTTGAGTGTAGCCTTTTGAAACTAACCGAGCCTTATACCTCTCAAGTGATCCATCTGCCTTATACTTCACTGTAAGGACCGACTTACATCCCACAAGGCTCTTTCCTTGAGGCAGGTCAACCAATTTCCAAGTTTTGTTTTTCTCAAGTGTCTCCATTTACACTCGCATAGCTTGTCTCCATTCCTCACTGTTTAGAGCTTTGGATAGAGTGCTAGGGATGGATATATGTTTAGGCTCATGAGGAAGCTTTTATGAGAAAGTGACTGGTTCTTGTATGACACAAAATGTGATAATGGGTAGAGTGGATGCTTGGTGAATTTTGGGCAGATCATGGTCAAGACTATCAAGAGGTGCAAGTGAATTTTCAGAAGTAGGGTCAGAAATGGTGTTATTTTTTTTTTTCTTTTTTTTTCGAGGCTGGTTCGAACTCGTGGGCTTGCAAGAGGTTAGGAATGCCTGCGTTCTTCCTTGAATACACCTGCAAAGGTCATGTGTGACCAAGGATTTCATTTACCTTAGTCGAATACTCTCAATTTTCACTCAGAGGCTGAGACTCGAGTTCTTAGATTGGGACAACATGTGGATTTGGATTATTTATGTTTTCTTACTATTTATTAAAAAAAAAAAAAGCAACATTTTATCTCACTTTCTTTTTTTTTTCTTTTAAAAAAGAAAAAAAAAAAAAGAGGGTCATTGCAAAATAAATAAATAAATAATAAAAAAGCAAGTGACCTTCAAATGGCCACCAGTAGACAAAGCCCAGGCGCCTGGCCAACTCTCTCTCTAAAAAAGACTTTCTCTCTCTAAAAACTCTTTCAGATCTATTCCTCCTCCATGCTCCTCCCTCCCTAGCCACCATCGCCACCATAGCCACCTCCGTTCACTTTTTTTTTGGATCCCAATTTTGCCCCCAACCATCTCTAAAATTTCCCAAATTCACCAACCATGAATGACTCCTCAGGCCTCTTAGCGCCCGATTTCAGATACAAATCCCAATCCAAATCGGCCCCAATGTCCTCCTCCTTGCCCAGTTCCCGCGGACCCACCAAATCGCCTTGGAACGCTGCTCCGGACGACTCCGATTCGCTCTTCTCCTCTTCATTAGATGGCCGTGGAGCGCCATCGTCATCGATCAATTTCGATTCGATTTTTGGTGGGTCATCCGGGTCGGGGCCAAAGCAACGTCGTTGCTTGTTTACGATAAGCCGGTTTACGATTATGATATTTTCGATGGGGTGCCGGGGCTGAATACCTCGGGTTCGGTGAACTACGATGTGTTTTCGACGGTTCGGGATCGAAGAGAAGCAAAACAATGCGTTTGATGTTCTTGGGGGTTTTGGGAGGAAGGATCCGGAGCCGAAGAGATCCGAAAATGTCGAGGATGTTGGGTCTGGATTTGATGATTTGCTTCATGGGTTTGGTCGGATTAGTCTTCCAAGTAATAGGTATTGATTTCGATGTGGGTTTGTTCTCAATTGCAATTTTTTTTGGCCCGAATATGGATCCTTTTGCATCAATTTGGCTGATAATGGTGAAATTGGATCGTTGTTTGCTTTTCAAGTGTTGGGCAGATGCTCAATTGGTTTGATAGTTGAAGCATACATTTGTGCAAATTACTTGAGAGTAGGCTCTCAAGTACGAGGTATTGTTTGCTATGTGGTTCTCAACTGCAGGTTTTTGCCCGAATTTGGATACTGCATCGATTAAGCTACTTGTGCTGAAATCAGATTTATGCTTGCTCTTGTATGTTTTGGGTCAATTCTCAATTGGTTTGATATCAGAAGCACATTAACTATATGGGTTTGTTTAATTTACTAGATTCGATGATTTGCTATCTTTTGGTGGAAGTAGTCTCCCAAGTCATAGATACTGTTTTCCATGTGATTTGTTCTTAGTTGCATATTTTACCTAAATTTGGGTACTTTTTGTATCCACTTAATCATATTTTGTATTTGCTTCGTGCATATTGTGGATGTGCTCCATCATCTTGACAGCTGCAGCATATTAACATTGAATTTTGGGTGGTTGTGATGTTTTATTTAGTAATATATGGTAATTTATGTTTTGAAGTGATTTTGGAAGGCATTGCATGCTATTTGTATGAAGCTGAATGGGGAAATCCTTCATTTCTCATATCATCTAGATATTTGATAAAGTCAAAATTCAACAACTATGAATTGTTGGGAAAATGAGCAAAATGTTGAATTTTCCCTACCTTAAAAGATGGTGGAGTAAGGGAATGAAGTTTGATCTCCAAACTAAAGATCTTCTCATTGATCATGGAGGTGTTCATTCACCCCTTCATCCTCTAATTGGTTATAGTAGCAAAGCTCTCCATGGACAAGCATCCACTTAATAGTTTGCCATATAAGAACGAAGCTTGCCTAGTTAATTTGTGGGTCATAAAATCTTAATCAACATGATCATAGGCTTTCTTAAAACCAACCTTTATGATTGCTCCTCACTCCTTGGATTGGAATTTTGATTAAGAATTTCATTATGCTATAACTCTATATGTGAAACACACTTAAAAAAGGGGGGGCCATAAGTTGGAGCAATAATTTTATGGATTATATCAAGTTGAGAATGCATATGAAGTATGAACTACTCTTGCATCCATCTTGAGTTTTTTCTTTTCTTTTTTCTCCCTATCAAGACTAGAACCCTGAACCTCCCACATCTCCATCCCAACTCTGTGCTTTTGGAGCCAAACCTGTAGGGTGATAATCTTGTATATTTTGTGTTTAGGCTAATGGTTATAAAGCCCTTAACTCCATATATTCTTTTGTTAATCTGAACAATTGCTATGAAAAGAAAGTTAAAGCTTGAATTAGGAACTTCTACGAATGGAACTCGGAACTCTTAAGAGACTCTTAGTATATCGTCTTTTAGATGTTCTCCTAACAATCTTTGATAGAAAGTCATGATGAATGCCATCTACCCTCAATGCCTTCTTTCTATTCAATTGAAAGATTACCTCCATGATGATTTTCCTTTTTTAGGAAGGTATCTCCAACTATCATGCCGTCCTTAGCAATGGTTCTTTTTATTTTTGTTACGTACATTTCAATATTTCATAGAAGTATCTATCTTGAACTCTTTGTTGATGATTCTAGTTCTTGATGGAGATATAAACATAATATGAGTTTTGTGTCAGAGAAAGAGTGTCGAGAAAATTGGAATGCTCTATGATATGAGTCTTCAATGAGGAAGCTCAAGGAAAACAAGATGGATTATGATTTATCTATAGTTTCTCAATGAAGTTAAGGATCTTGTATTGGAATGCTAGAGTGGTTAAGAATGAGGAGAAGAGGAAGGTTATTAAATCTTTGTTTCATCCTCAAAATGTTGATTTGGTGTGCCTACAAGAGACAAAGGTGGAAGCTATGTTGATAGCCTTGGTTAGAAGCATAGGGGTGGGTAGGTTCTTGGAGTGTGGGTGCCCTAAAGGCAATGGGAGTAGCCGGAGGGTGGTGGCCTTTTAGGATAGAGTGTTGGAGCTACTTGAGATGGAGATAGTTCTTATTCAATCTTTTTTTAGTTCAAATGTTGTGAGGAAAAGTTCACTTGGTTTTTCGGAAGTTATGGTTGTAGGATTGGGATAGAACTCGAAAATTTTTAGGAGTTGGGCTCCATGAAGGGGTTATGGGAAGATCCTTGGTGTATTGAGGGAATTTCAATGTGGTCAAAATCCTAGAAGAGAGAAAGAATTGTGTCAAAATCTCCTAGACCATGAAATGTTTCTCCTAAGTTATAGAGGAATTATCCTTGGTTGATCTCCCCTTGACAAAGAGCTTTTTCATATGATGTGGAGGACTGAATTGGCAATTGCTGTCTAGAATTGGTTGTTTCCTAATCACAAGTGATTGGGAATATCAATTCTCAAATACATTGCAACTCCTATGGTTGTAGCTAGTGTTTGATCACTCCCTTATCTTGCTAAAGAGATGGGGGTGAGAATGGGAATGCCCTCTTTTAGATTTGAAAACATGTGGCTTAAGGTGGAGGGATTCAAAGATATGGTGAAGGGTTGGTGGGAAGGGTATCGGTTTACTGGATCCTCGTAGCTTCGTTTTAGGTTTAGAGTTGATAGTGTTAAAGGAGGACTCTATAGCTTGGAATAAGGGAGTATTCGAAAATGTAGTGGCCCATAAGGCTTATGTGTTGGATTAGACCAATTATTGGGATGAAAAGGAGAGGGAATGGTTGCTTTCCTTAGAAGATAGCAAAGCTAGAAGGGTGGCATTAGAAAAATCTAAATCATTGGGCCTTTAAAGAAAACATCTTGGTTGTGGCTAGGGTTTGTTTTATACCCCTTGAGTGTTGAGTTTTGTGATTATAAGCACTTCAGTTGTACAATTACCTTTACTTTCTTGGGTACACAATAATTCTTGTTAATCAGATATATGTAGTGGATTGTTGTATGAGAGAAGGATTTCCCATCCTTCTGTATACTCACTTATTTTATAATAATAAAAATGTTTACTTCTGGTTTTAAAAAAATCCTGAACCAAGAGAAGATGACTAAACAAAATGCCAAGGAAACATGCAAGTTGAGTTGGAATGGATAAAGTGATATGACTTTAGAAAGAGTTGTACACATTTCATGTGAGATGAATGAGAAGTCCTGTTTTTGTTTCTTCTTTCTTCATCACTGTTTCCCTTATAACTAGTGTTTTTGGTGTTTTTCCTTTGTAAGCTTCCATGCATCCTTTAGGACAAGTCATTTGCTTTTCCCTAATTATGAGTTCTTTGAATATCTTTTGATTATAAGGACTTCTGGTCACTTTATATGAAGGGAAGACAGGAAAATTGCAAAAGAATAGGGAACCAAGAAAAGGGACAGTATTCATGAATCTTGAGAGGCATGGCCTTTTTTTTTGTGGGTTTTTGGTGTTTTTATTTTTCTGGTTTGTGTTTTTTTTGTTTGTTTGTTTGTTGTTTTTTGTTTTTAATCAAAGTAATGCTAATGGTTTTCTATCTCATTGATAACCCTATGTGCACCCCAAATACCATGATGTTGATTTATTTTACATGGATGAAATGCAGTATTATTGTTATGTAGTGCTTTTTTTTTTCCCTATTTGTCAATGAATTGCATATATTCTTTCCATGCTCAGTTAAAATAAATAATCTGACCTGTGATAAATTTCAGTGGATTGGCATTTTACCACAATGTTACTCTTTGCACAGGCCGACAACAGACGTCAATTAGGCACCAAAATCAACTGTTAATTCCACTGAAACAACCTCCAATGTGATTGAAGATCCGTTTGTAGTACTTCAACCCCTGCTGTTTCATCCTCGACGCTGTTTACTGATCCATTAGAGGAAATTAGTAAACTCAGTAATTCTGGAAGCACCAGAGTTGATGGTTCATCTGCTGTTGGTGGGGGAGCATTTAATGATTTAGATCCCCTTGATGGCCTTGGAAAATCTGCATTTCCATCTGAGATGAATAGGAGAGGAAAGAATAGGAGTCCTTCGAGCACAGAACCAACAAGTGAGACTCAAACTTTTGCTACTAAGGAACCAATTGAAAAATCCTCGGTTAAGGGTCAGGATAGCCACTCTCAAAAGAAGATGCCTGCTGAAAATTATTGGGAATCTCATCAAACCTTGTTTGACATTCCTACAGTTTCCACAAATTCTCATAAATCTTTCAGTCAGACGCCTTCTCCTCCTTCACATCTAAATGCTACTCCTAATGAAACAAATTCCCAGGGAGAGATGTCTCCGAGATCTGAAGAGAATTAGTCTTCATCTGATGATGTGTGGCTCACTGTATCAGATATTCCTCTTTTTACACAACCCACCAGTGCTCCACCACCTTCAAGACCCCCTGCTCCAAGACCAACTCAAGTTTCAAGGGCAGAAACAGGTTCTTTTGGTTCCAATAATGCAAGAAAGAAGGTTAATGAGTTTTCTTCCTTTGCTAATTCTTCTCAGTGTTCTCAAAGTCCTAAGTTGACCCGTGGGATAATGAAGAGCTCGGCTGTGTCTCAAATCGATGAACTTGAAGATTTTTCCATGGGTAGGACTCGGAATAATGTTGATGGCCATGCAGAGGGTCTTTATGGTGATGAATTTGAGACAAACTCGGTTGCTGCTGCATCTGCTGCTGCTATGAAGGAGGCCATGGATAGAGCTGAACCTAAGTTTAAGCATGCAAAGGGAGTAAGGGAGAGAGAAAGTGCAAAAGCTTCTAGAAGTAAAGAAGCTGGCCAGTTGGATAAAGATGAGAAAGCAATGCAAGATGCTCAGGAGAGAGCAATCAGAGAAAAACAGGAGAGATTAGAACGCGAGCAGCAAGAGAGGGAAAGAGAAGAGGAAGAGAGGGAGCAAAGGAGACTTGAGAGAGCAAGGGAAATTGAGGGGAAAAGGGAGGAGAAAGAGAGAGAACAGAGGAGACTTGAGAAGGAGAGGGAGCGAGCAAGGGAGATTGAGAGGGAAAGTTTGCCGCCATTCTTTAATTCTATATGCAAAACCTTCAACCATTAGCCACATGTTTTCAAATCTTTTGCCTTTTCTCAATCCTCCGCAATCTAAGAAAATGGGGCAGCAGACATGAGTCTTGGAGTTTAAGTCCAATATAGTCCATTGGTAGAAAAAAAATGGTAAGAATAGTACCCATCTCAAAATATTTGTCAAACTAATCTTTTATATCCACGTAATCATTCATGTAGATTTTTTTTTAAGTGTGTAAAACCACCATTGTTGATTGTGGTTTTAAAAGTTTCAAAAATATCCTTAAAACCACAGTCACAGACTGTGGTTTTATAAGTTTTAGAAATTATTTTTAATCCATCTATGTTTTAATGATATTATGATTTTAATATTATTTTTAAAATATTTTTTTTTACCATAATAACCGTAAAACCACTTTTATGAAGGAATAACTTAAAATCATAATCATTGGTATTAATTTTTATATGAAAACATAAATTTTAAAATAATATAAATAATTTATTTAGTTATTTTAAAATTTAAAAATAATATGAAAAAATAATTTTCTTTAATTCATATGTAATAAATTTCATAAAACAAATAAATATTTTATTTACCATAAATATATAAATTTTTATGGGAATGCAGGTGAAATTATTTTCTCAAAATTTTAAGGAAAATATGAAAAAGTAAAGATAATATATATATATATATATATATATATATATAATTTTAAAACAGTAGTAAAGAAAAAATTTATTAAGAATAATTTATAAATAAAAATAATTTTAAACTGACAATGGAAAATTGTAAGAAATTTTTCCCACTTCAAAAAGAACTTTAAGAAAATCTGGTATATCATTAAGAAATTTTGGTACATCCATAATTTATCCTAAAATTTATAAAAAAAAAAAAAAAAAACAAAGTTTTAAAATCTCATATTTTTTTGGTTGATGTATGGTCACATGAGTTCCCCTTAAAATATTTGTGAAACCCCACGGTTGGTAACTGTGGTTTTAAAAAAAAAAAAAAAATTGTAAAACCATAGTTTATGACAGTAATTTTTAATTTCAAAATTTCTTACAATTCCATTGTCGATTTAAAATTACTTTTTTTTTTACAAATTATCTTTAATAAATTTTTTCTTTACGTCTGTTTTAAAATTATATATATATTATCTTTATTTTTCATATTTTCTTTGAAATTTTGAAAAAATAATTTTCCCCGTATTCCCATAAAAATTTATATATTTATGGTAAATAAAATATTTATTTGTTTTATGAAATTTATCACATATGAATTAAAGAAAATTATTTTTTCATATTATTTTTAAATTTTAAAATAATTAACTAAATTATTTATATTATTTTAAAATTTTATATTTTCATATAAAAATTAATGTTAATAATTATAATTTTAGGTTACTTCTTAATAACGATGGTTTTATGATTATTATGATAAAAAAATATTTTAAAAATAATATTAAAATCATAATACTATTAAAATATGGATGAACTAAAAATAATTTTGAAATCACAGTTACTAACTGTGGTTCTAAGGAAAATTGTAAAACCACAGTCACATACTATGATTTTAAAGATATTTATGAAACTTTTAAAATCACAATCACCAACAGTGGTTTTATACACTTAAAAAAAAAATTCATGTAGATGCTTGCATGGATGCAAAAAAATTAATTTGACAAACATTTTAAGATGAGTACTATTCTTACTTATTTTGGACTTAAACTCCGGGTCTTGGCAGCAAAAGTTGTTCCTCCCTGTCGCCAGAGAATAAGAAGGGTTGCCTCTAGGGAGCCACTGCCCTCCACTCCAAGTGTACGGTTTAGTATGGTCCATGTGGAGGTTTAGTATGGTCCCCACCATATCCTTTCCAGACTATTTACACCAATTATCATCCTTATTTAAAATAAAATAAAATAACACATTTATGAGAATTTCCCCCAATTAATTTTATATCATTAAATATCCACTTTTTTATTTTTTAATTTTAATTATATTAAAAATAAATGTAATTTATAATTTTTTTATCATTTATTTTTTGAGAAGTAGAATTTTTTTTATGTGTTCAAAAGAAAAAAAAATTAAAATTAATTTGTTTTTATTTAATTATATATATATAATCAAAATGAAATAAGATAATAATCAAAAATAACTTGGAGTACAAAAAAGGGTTCTTTGATTAAAAGTCCCATTAGAACCCAATTTTGGAAATTTAATCCCCCCCCCCCCCCCCCCCCCTCCCAACAAATAGGCGGGTCTCCAGGTTCAAACTCATCAATAAAAAGAACCCACTTCGGCCTCCTGCCAGTCCCCAAACTTCTCACAAATTTGTCAGACATCTCCCTCATCTTTGTTTCCTGAAAACAGGCCAAATCTGGCTTGAGTTTCCTAGCCACAGACTTAATTACCTTCCCCTTATTTGGATCATGCAAGCCTCTAACATTCCAAGACAAAATCCTAAGCTTCATTTAGGAATTACAGAAATTTGCCTACCCTCATTCCTAACCTCTGCTTCCCTTCCTGCAGCGCCGTCATAATTAATGGTGCTAATGAGCTTCTTCAGTTCTCTTTCCTTCCTTGAACTGGACATGGCACCCTTTTACCAGCCTTCGAAACACTTACAGAGCACCTCCTACTCTCAATTTCCACAAGGATTCTCATAATGTCTTCTTCAAAGCCTTCCACCGAAACACCTACATACTTACAAAACCAAAGGAATTTTTTATTTGCCCAAGGGGATCTCTCCGCACCTATTTCTCCTGCTGCAGAGATTTCAAGAGAAGGCAGTTCCTCTTCTGAAAATTCCTTATGGTCATGAAATCGAAAAATTTCTACATCTCGCTCTCTTAGGGACTCAGCCCCTCCCTTCATTCCCGATTGGAATCTGTGCGAGTACCGGAAAACTGTCCGGACGAGTACCGAAAAATGGAAGAATCAGTGTGAGTACCGGAAAATTGTTGAATACGGGCGAGTACCGGCAAAAGGTGGAATCCGTGCGAGTACCGAAAAATTGTTCGGACAAGTACCGAAAAATGGTAGAATCAGGGTGAGTACCGGAAAATTGTTGAATCCGGGCGAGTACCGGGAAGACGTGGAATCCGTGCGAGTACCGAAAAACTGTCCCGATGAGTACCGAGAAATGGTAGAATTAGTGTGAATACCGGAAAATTGTTCAATCCGGGCGAGTACCGGGAAAAGTTGGAATTCGTGCGAGTACTGGAAAACTGTCCGGACGAGCACGTATAAATGGTAGAATCAGTGTGAGTACCGGAAAATTGTTGAATACGGGCTAGTACCGGGAAAAGGTGGAATCCGTGCGAGTACCAAAAAATTGTCCATACGAGTACCAAAAAATGGTAGAATCAGAGTGAGTACCGGAAAATTGTTGAATCCGGGCGAGTACCGGGAAAAGGTGGAATCCGTGCGAGTACCGAAAAACTGTCCCTACGAGAACCGAAAAATGGTAGAATCAGTGTGAGTGCCGGAAAATTATTGAATCTGGGCGAGTACCAGGAAAAGGTGGAATCCGTGCGAGTACCAAAAAATTGTCCCGACGAGTACCGAAAAATGGTAGAATCAGTGTGAGTACCAAAAAATTGTTGAATCCGAGCGAGTACCGGGAAAAATTGGAATTCGAGAGAGTACCAGAAAAACTGTCCGGACGAGTACCGAAAAATGGTAGAATCCGTGTGAGTACCGAAAATTTGTTGAATTCGGGCGAGTACCGAGAAAAATTGGAATTCGTATGAGTACCGGAAAAACTGTCCGGACGAGTACCGAAAAATGGAAGAATCAGTGTGAGTACCGGAAAATTGTTGAATACGGGCGAGTACCGGCAAAAGGTGGAATCCGTGCGAGTACCGAAAAATTGTTCGGACGAGTACCGAAAAATGGTAGAATCAGTGTGAGTACCGGAAAATTGTTGAATCCGGGTGAGTACCGGGAAGACGTGGAATCCGTGCGAGTACCGAAAAACTGTCCCGATGAGTACCGAAAAATGGTAGAATTAGTGTGAATACCGGAAAATTGTTCAATCCGGGCGAGTACCGGGAAAAGTTGGAATTCGTGCGAGTACTGGAAAACTGTCCGGACGAGCACGTATAAATGGTAGAATCAGTGTGAGTACCGGAAAATTGTTGAATACGGGCTAGTATCGGGAAAAGGTGGAATCCGTGCGAGTACCAAAAAATTGTCCATACGAGTACCAAAAAATGGTAGAATCAGAGTGAGTACCGGAAAATTGTTGAATCCGGGCGAGTACCGGGAAAAGGTGGAATCCGTGCGAGTACCGGGAAAAGGTGGAATCCGTGCGAGTACCGAAAAACTGTCCCTACGAGAACCGAAAAATGGTAGAATCAGTGTGAGTGCCGGAAAATTATTGAATCTGGGCGAGTACCAGGAAAAGGTGGAATCCGAGCGAGTACCAAAAAATTGTCCCGACGAGTACCGAAAAATGGTAGAATCAGTGTGAGTACCAAAAAATTGATGAATCCGAGCGAGTACCGGGAAAAATTGGAATTCGAGAGAGTACCGGAAAAACTGTCCGGACGAGTACCGAAAAATGGTAGAATCCGTGTGAGTACCGAAAATTTGTTGAATTCGGGCGAGTACCGAGAAAAATTGGAATTCGTATGAGTACCGGAAAAACTGTCCGGACGAGTACCGAAAAATGGTAGAATCAGTCTGAGTACCGAAAAATTGTTGAATCCGGGCGAGTATCGGGAAATGGTGGAATCCGTAGGAGTACCAAAAACTGTTCGAACGAGTACCGAAAAATGGTAGAATCAGTGTGAGTACCGGAAAATTGTTGAATCCGGGCGAGTACCGGGAAAAGGTGGAATCCGTGCGAGTACCGAAAAACTGTCCCGACGAGTACCGAAAAATGGTAGAGTCAGTGTGAGTACCAAAAAATTGTTTAATCCGAGCGAGTACCGGGAAAAGGTGGTATCCGTGCGAGTACCGAAAAACTGTCCGGACGAGTACCGAAAAATGGTAGAATCAGTGTGAGTACCGAAAAATTGTTGAATCCGGGCGAGTATCGGGAAAAGGTGGAATCCGTGCGAGTACCGAAAAACTGTCCCGACGAGAACCGAAAAATGGTAGAATCAGTGTGAGTGCCGGAAAATTATTGAATCTGGGCGAGTACCAGGAAAAGGTGGAATCCGTGCGAGTACCAAAAAATTGTCCCGACGAGTACCGAAAAATGGTAGAATCAGTGTGAGTACGAAAAAATTGTTGAATCCGAGCGAGTACCGGGAAAAATTGGAATTCATGCGAGTACCAGAAACACTGTCCGGACAAGTACCGAAAAATGGTAGAATCAGTGTGAGTACCGGAATATTATTGAATCCGGGCGAGTACCAGGAAAAGGTGGAATCCGTGCAAGTAGCGAAAAATTCTCCTGACGAGTACCGAAAAAAGGTAGAATCAGTGTGAGTACCAAAAATTGTTGAATCCGAGCGAGTACCGGGAAAAATTGGAATTCGTGCGAGTACCGGATAAACTGTCCAGACGAGTACCGACAAATGGTAGAATCAGTGTGAGTACGAAAAAATTGTTGAATCCGAGCGAGTACCGGGAAAAATTGGAATTCATGCGAGTACCAGAAACACTGTCCGGACAAGTACCGAAAAATGGTAGAATCAGTGTGAGTACCGGAATATTATTGAATCCGGGCGAGTACCAGGAAAAGGTGGAATCCGTGCAAGTAGCGAAAAATTCTCCTGACGAGTACCGAAAAAAGGTAGAATCAGTGTGAGTACCAAAAATTGTTGAATCCGAGCGAGTACCGGGAAAAATTGGAATTCGTGCGAGTACCGGATAAACTGTCCAGACGAGTACCGACAAATGGTAGAATCAGTGTGAGTACCGAAAAATTGTTGAATCCGGGTGAGTATCGGGAAAAGGTGGAATCCGTGCGAGTACCGAAAAACTGTCCCGACGAGAACCGAAAAATGGTAGAATCAGTGTGAGTGCCGGAAAATTATTGAATCTGGGCGAGTACCAGGAAAAGGTGGAATCCGTGCGAGTACCAAAAAATTGTCCCGACGAGTACCGAAAAATGGTAGAATCAGTGTGAGTACCAAAAAATTGTTGAATCCGAGCGAGTACCGGGAAAAATTGGAATTCATGCGAGTACCGGAAACACTGTCCGGACAAATACCGAAAAATGGTAGAATCAGTGTGAGTACCGGAATATTATTGAATCCGGGCGAGTACCAGGAAAAGGTGGAATCCGTGCAAGTAGCGAAAAATTCTCCTGACGAGTACCGAAAAAGGTAGAATCAGTGTGAGTACCAAAAATTGTTGATTCCAAGCGAGTACCGGGAAAAATTGGAATTCGTGCGAGTACCGGATAAACTGTCCAGACGAGTACCGACAAATGGTAGAATCAGTGTGAGTACTGAAAAATTGTTGAATTCGGGCGGGTATCGGGAAAAGGTGGAATCCGTGCGAGTACCGAAAAACTGTCCCGACGAGTACCGAAAAATGATAGAATCAGTGTGAGTGCCGGAAAATTATTGAATCTGGGCGAGTACCAGGAAAAGGTGGAATCCGTGCAAGTACCAAAAAATTGTCCCGACGAGTACCAAAAAATTGTAGAATCAGTGTGAGTACCAAAAAATTGTTGAATCCGAGCGAGTACCGGGAAAAATTGGAATTCGTGCGAGTACCGGAAAAACTGTCCGGACGAGTACCGAAAAATGGTAGAATCCGTGTGAGTACCTAAAATTTGTTAAATCCGGGCGAGTACCTGGAAAAATTGGAATTCGTATGAGTACAGGAAAAACTGTCCGGACGAATAGCGAAAAATGGTAGAATCAGTCTGAGTACCGAAAAATTGTTGAATCCGGGCGAGTATCGGGAAATGGTGGAATCCGTACGAGTACCAAAAACTGTCCGGTCGAGTACCGAAAAATGGTAGAATCAGTGTGAGTACCGGAAAATTCTTGAATCCGGGCGAGTACCGGGAAAAAGTGGAATCCGTGCGAGTACCGAAAAACTGTCCCGACGAGTACCGAAAAATGGTAGAATCAGTGTGAGTACTAAAAAATTGTTGAATCCGAGCGAGTACCGGGAAAAATTGGAATTCGTGCGAGTACCGGAAAAACTGTCCGGATGAGTACCGAAAAATAGTAGAATCAGTGTGAGTACCGAAAAATTGTTGAATCCGGGCGAGTATCGGGAAAAGGTGGAATCCGTGCGAGTACCGAAAAATTGTCCCGACGAGAACCGAAAAATGGTAGAATCAGTGTGAGTGCCGGAAAATTATTGAATCTGGGCGAGTATCAGGAAAAGGTGGAATCCGTGCGAGTACCAAAAAATTGTCCCGACGAGTACCGAAAAATGGTAGAATCAGTGTGAGTACCAAAAAATTATTGAATCCGAGCGAGTACCGGGAAAAATTGGAATTCGTGCGAGTACCGAAAAAACTGTCCGGACGAGTACCGAAAAATGGTAGAATCCGTGTGAGTACCGAAAATTTGTTGAATTCGGGCGAGTACCGGGAAAAATTGGAATTTGTATGAGTACCGAAAAAACTGTCCGGACGAGTACCGAAAATGGTAGAATCAGTCTGAGTACCGAAAAATTGTTGAATCTGGGCGAGTATCGGGAAATGGTGGAATCCGTACGAGTACCGAAAAACTGTCCCGACGAGTACCGAAAAATGATAGAATCAGTGTGAGTGCCGGAAAATTATTGAATCTGGGCGAGTACCAGGAAAAGGTGGAATCCGTGCAAGTACCAAAAAATTGTCCCGACGAGTACCAAAAAATTGTAGAATCAGTGTGAGTACCAAAAAATTGTTGAATCCGAGTGAGTACCGGGAAAAATTGGAATTCGTGCGAGTACCGGAAAAACTGTCCGGACGAGTACCGAAAAATGGTAGAATCCGTGTGAGTACCTAAAATTTGTTAAATCCGGGCGAGTACCTGGAAAAATTGGAATTCGTATGAGTACAGGAAAAACTGTCCGGACGAATAGCGAAAAATGGTAGAATCAGTCTGAGTACCGAAAAATTGTTGAATCCGGGCGAGTATCGGGAAATGGTGGAATCCGTACGAGTACCAAAAACTGTCCGGTCGAGTACCGAAAATGGTAGAATCAGTGTGAGTACCGGAAAATTCTTGAATCCTGGCGAGAACCGGGAAAAAGTGGAATCCGTGCGAGTACCGAAAAACTGTCCCGACGAGTACCGAAAAATGGTAGAATCAGTGTGAGTACTAAAAAATTGTTGAATCCGAGCGAGTACCGGGAAAAATTGGAATTCGTGCGAGTACCGAAAAAACTGTCCGGATGAGTACCGAAAAATAGTAGAATCAGTGTGAGTACCGGAAAATTGTTGAATCCGGGCGAGTATCGGGAAAAGGTGGAATCCGTGCGAGTACCGAAAAATTGTCCCGACGAGAACCGAAAAATGGTAGAATCAGTGTGAGTGCCGGAAAATTATTGAATCTGGGCGAGTATCAGGAAAAGGTGGAATCCGTGCGAGTACCAAAAAATTGTCCCGACGAGTACCGAAAAATGGTAGAATCAGTGTGAGTACCAAAAAATTATTGAATCCGAGCGAGTACCGGGAAAAATTGGAATTCGTGCGAGTACCGGAAAAACTGTCCGGACGAGTACCGAAAAATGGTAGAATCCGTGTGAGTACGTAAAATTTGTTAAATCCGGGCGAGTACCTGGAAAAATTGGAATTCGTATGAGTACAGGAAAAACTGTCCGGACGAATAGCGAAAAATGGTAGAATCAGTCTGAGTACCGAAAAATTGTTGAATCCGGGCGAGTATCGGGAAATGGTGGAATCCGTACGAGTACCAAAAACTGTCCGGTCGAGTACCGAAAAATGGTAGAATCAGTGTGAGTACCGGAAAATTCTTGAATCCGGGCGAGTACCGGGAAAAAGTGGAATCCGTGCGAGTACCGAAAAACTGTCCCGACGAGTACCGAAAAATGGTAGAATCAGTGTGAGTACTAAAAAATTGTTGAATCCGAGCGAGTACCGGGAAAAATTGGAATTCGTGCGAGTACCGGAAAAACTGTCCGGATGAGTACCGAAAAATAGTAGAATCAGTGTGAGTACCGAAAAATTGTTGAATCCGGGCGAGTATCGGGAAAAGGTGGAATCCGTGCGAGTACCGAAAAATTGTCCCGACGAGAACCGAAAAATGGTAGAATCAGTGTGAGTGCCGGAAAAATTATTGAATCTGGGCGAGTATCCGGAAAAGGTGGAATCCGTGCGAGTACCAAAAAATTGTCCCGACGAGTACCGAAAAATGGTAGAATCAGTGTGAGTACCAAAAAATTATTGAATCCGAGCGAGTACCGGGAAAAATTGGAATTCGTGCGAGTACCGAAAAAACTGTCCGGACGAGTACCGAAAAATGGTAGAATCCGTGTGAGTACCGAAAATTTGTTGAATTCGGGCGAGTACCGGGAAAAATTGGAATTTGTATGAGTACCCGAAAAAACTGTCCGGACGAGTACCGAAAAATGGTAGAATCAGTCTGAGTACCGAAAAATTGTTGAATCTGGGCGAGTATCGGGAAATGGTGGAATCCGTACGAGTACCGAAAAACTGTCCCGACGAGTACCGAAAAATGATAGAATCAGTGTGAGTGCCGGAAAATTATTGAATCTGGGCGAGTACCAGGAAAAGGTGGAATCCGTGCAAGTACCAAAAAATTGTCCCGACGAGTACCAAAAAATTGTAGAATCAGTGTGAGTACCAAAAAATTGTTGAATCCGAGTGAGTACCGGGAAAAATTGGAATTCGTGCGAGTACCGGAAAAACTGTCCGGACGAGTACCGAAAAATGGTAGAATCCGTGTGAGTACCTAAAATTTGT